>CM040431.1:29446019-29708519 GCA_022702705.1 Papilionanthe hookeriana x Papilionanthe teres
TCGTGGCTTGGATGCAGTGGGATCTCTTTGCTTCTGGCGACCTTGCCCTTGTTGAGATGTTTCCTCATTTGTGGCTTCGGACTCCATTGTGTGCTCCCTAGCATTCTTTGCCATCGTTCAAACCAAGGCATTGATACCAACTGTCACGGACTAACTTTTCTATAGTCACCCGTGCGGCTTTAGTGCTCTTCCCTAGTATTAAATCAGTCTAACCTTCACAGCGTTATAGCTTGTAAGCACAAAATGCTCTAAGAAGAAGAATAGAGAGAAAGTGAATACTTGAAAGCTTTGATTCAAATGCTTGGGTGGTTACAAATGGGGGAAAGGATCTCTATTTATAGTCCCCCTCCAAGATATGGGAACAATCTAGAATACATTAAATTATTCTAGTTTCTAGAGTATTCTATAATATTCATATGTTACATATATAACCCTAGAACGTACTAGGTTACACTTGGCTTCTCCTTGAAGCATCTCTTTCTCATCTTCTCTGGAATGGGGTTGAAGCTTCTAGAATCCCCTGGATGACTCCCAATATTTTGGCCTTTTCTAGAATCTTTCGCCCCATACTTGCCTTGTCAATTTCTTGAATATGGCGGAGCGTGACAGCGAGCACACACATATAATCGGAAGTATATTACATTTTAGATATTTATTCATTCAATACAAAGAAAAAATTATAATCTAAAAAATTCGAATTATAAGATAGATTTATGGAAATACACGGGCATAATTCCCCTCATTTAACTTCTAAAAAAGTTTGCATACACAAAAGTAGTGAAATTTAAAGAAAAGTTTGAAATATGTATTAATAAAACAAACAAATTGATTCTGTAAGATAAAATCAAAAGTTAATAAAAAAATAATTAGCGTCAAATAAGTACAAAAAATGACTATAACAACCAATGACTACTATTCAAACATTACAAAACAATCACATAGTTCTTTCTATAATATATAGCTATCCAAATTTAATATATATATATATATATATATATATATATATATATATATATATATATTCAAAATAATTTGTATTTGACTCCGATGGGTGCCAAATATTGATTCCCTTTGCGCTACTATGATGGGTGCTTGCGTCAAGTTATATTATTCGAGGACCCCGCATCACGGGGATCGAACTCCCGACTCGAGGGGCTTGCGGTGAACCCCGCCAACCAACAAGCTAAGGCTTGCGGGCATATATATATATATATATATATATATATATATATATATATATATATATATATATATATATATATATATATATATATATATATATATATATATAGAAAGCCCTAGGGCCTATATTGATTTAAAAGCGGTTACGAGTGGCTTGAGGAGAGGGCCATGGAGCCCCTCCTACGATACAATGCTAATAAAAAAAGATCCAAAATATTCCACAATTACAAAACAAAGTCAAGAGCGAGAACGTGATACTCTCGCTCTATTTCTTGGAGATCCATAGAGTAATCTCTTTAATGCTACTCTATTGCCCTGAGTCACCGAGATATCATCAAATAGGAGTGTAACCCCAGGCTTCTTCTTCCCTCGAAAATGATAAACCTGACAGTCTTCTCCATCATCTTCCACTTCTTCTTCTTCTACTTCTTCCTCTTCCGTAGAGTCCTGCTGATTCTTACTGGTGAGTTCGACAATTGGTAGGAGAATTCTTAATTTTTTGCTGAAAGTGTGGATGTATCTGTTAGAGCAGACGACTGAAGTAGCCTCCTGGACGGCTTGCGGCACAGGAAGAAGTGTCGCACTTCCAGCTTGTTCAGTAACCACTATAGTCTTCGGAGTGGCAATTTGTATAACCGACTGAGAATTCTCTCCGACAGCCATATCAGCTGAGTTTAAACTTTTATCAGCATCAGATGCTACCCTATTCTCCTGAACCAGGGTAGCGTCAACTCTATGTTGGGAATTTCCAACAACAACAGAAGGCCCAGCAGCCCTTTTCCTCGAGGGAGGATGCAATCTATAGCAGGTGTCTCTAATGTGCCCAAACATTTTGCAATGCTGGCGAAAGAGAGGTGCTCGCTCTCCACCGCGACCTCTGCGCAAAACTCATTCGCACCATTAGTGATCCAAAAATGATCCACATCAGGGAGAGTGAAATCTCTCTCCACTTGAACCCTGGCACCAACTGGAGAGACCCTATCAAAAGTAGTAGGAGAATCAACTCTGAGAGGAGTACCGAGAGCTTGGCTAATGTTGTACAAAACACGTGGATTATACAAATGAAAGGAAAACCCCAGAAGTTTGAACCACATAAGAATGATAGGAGGTTCCTTAGATGGGTCAAAATCAGGAGTCCATTTGATAAGCTTCATGTGGGTGCCAGCAACTAAAACGGATTGTTAAGCAAAGATTCTAGCATAGTCTTCTTCCTTTTGTATTCGAATGAGTAAGTGTCTGTCATCTAACACTCCTAATTTCCATCCACCAATAAGTTTCAGATTCTCATAAAATTTTCAAACTAAATCCATCTTGGGGTAACCAAATTGAAATTTCCCAACTAAAGTAAATTTAACATCATTGGAGAGAACCTTCATTTCCAGTGTGGTGAAGATAACAACAGGTTTCCCATCTTTAGTACCTATCGGCCTGATAAAATCGCCCTGTATTTTTCCAGCCGTAGTGTCATGAAATTCTTGTGGAAAAAATAGATGATCATTGTGGGAATTGCTGCTCACAGCTCCAAGATAGGAAGCCTTAATTTCCATCAGAAAGAATTCGCCGATCGGCTCTACTAAAGAGACGCCCGCAGCTTCTCGCACAGAGCCTTGGCAACCTGATCGTACAGCAAAGATTGCCTCACCTTGGCTGGCGTTAAAACAACATAACCCAATATAGATTTTTGATGTTGAAGTCGAGATATGGATAAATAATGGATGAGAAAATAAAATTTTGAATAGACTAGATAATTTAGTTTAATTAGATTGAACTTAAGCATTGAAAATGCATCTCCGATTGAACAATAATAGAATTTTTTTGTTTTGGTAAAATATTTTCCAATTGGTGCTTTGTGTTTATATATTCAATATTCAAATGAAGTAATGTAAATACTAATTTATTTTATCCAAGAGTGTAAAAATAGGTTATTGTTTAAATATGTGATGCGTTATTGCAATTAATAAGCATACTATCTAAATAAATTCCATTGTGAAGTAGCTTATGATTAAGCCTTAAGTCCTAAGAACTCAAACATAATTTCTAGATACAGCTTACTTCGCCTCAAAAGTGTGCAGCATAAATTTTTCTTAGATTAGGTTAGAACACTTATGAGTTACTACTGAAATGGCAAGGACAAGATATATGTTCTTATCCAAGTTCATGTATGGTTGCTGTTTGGATAGAGAATGTTGTGATACTACCTAATTCGGTGATTCTTGTGTGTTAACTGAATAGAGCATTTGCTTAACGTTGATTCACAAATAGAAAAACACAGAAGGAGAAATGCAGTTGTGGTTTATTTGATATATGATTATTACAACGCATATGTAGATCAGTCTCATTGCATGACATCATCTTATCTTGGTGATAAATGGGTTTAGGAGTTGCTTGTAGGTCACCCAACAAGATTCAACATGTTTCGTATGTCATTAACCATATTTATCGATCTCCTAGACGAATGACACAGGAATCATGGACTTCAAGGTTCCTCTAGGATGACTTCCAGAGAAGTGTTAGCAATAAATATTTTATCACAAAATGAATCTATAAAAGGAAAAATAGAGCGATTTCAGCATTCATTGGAGACAATCAGCAGATACTTTTCAATTGGGTCGAATGCTCTTGTTAGTTTATCATTCAAAATTATCAATCCAAATGACCCAACATTTCATAGGACTCCGATAGATATTGCACTTGGGTCGTGGTATATGTCACATGTTAAGGTAATTTTTTTTTTCAATATATTTAGAAGTTAAATAAATACAGTAATTTACACAACTTTCTTTAATTTTTTTAGAATTTTATTGGAGTGATAGATGAAAAACACATGGTGCACATGCATCGAATAATGAAATGGTTACATTCAATAAACGATGTGGATCCCTAAGACAAAATGTGATAGCGGTATGTGATTTCAACATGTAATTTACTTTTATTATGGCTAGTTTGGAAAGTAGTACACACGACATTCAAATATGCAAATTTATCACAAGAAAGTATAAGTTCCCTCACCCACCCCAGGTTGCTCAACCGTTAATCCTAATTAAATATTTTTTAAATGCAATACTAATTAATGTATTTGTGTCAAATAAATATTATTTGATTGACGCCAGAAACCCTTTAAAGAGGGTTTCTGAATTCATTTCCGGATACTAAATATCCCATTCTCGATTTTGAAAGATATTGCAATATTGCTCGAGGCATGAAAGATATGTTTAACAAGAGACACGTGTCTTTACACAGTGTCATTGAAATAACATTTGGAGTGTGGAAAAAAAAGGGTCATACAACGTAATATGCCGATATAGCCTTTTTCGAAGAAAGTACAGATTGTGGTGGCCACAATGACTCTCCACAATTATATTTTGTGGCATCGTTCATGCAATGATATTGACTTCAGCATAGCCGATGAAGATAATTTCAATGTCCCATCTGAAGCGTTTGAATATTACATAAGACATTCTTTATCACATGCAGAAGTTGAATAACTTGAGAGTTACACCCAAGATGGAGAAGGAACTAAGGAAATGATTAAATTGAAAGAGCGGATTACAAACGCCGTCGTTGGCTGTTGAATAGACTGATTGTATTTTTTTTCTTGTTGCTAATTTATTTGTGATGGGTGGTGAAAAATTTTTTTGTTTGTTGTATCGATGTTTTATCTAATCATCTATATTTGAAATCTCAATTTAGTTCTTGCTCATTTGCATGTATTATCCCCCACCTTGATGGCTGATGAGGCAACCACAGATAAAATATGTTATATAGATATTTGTTGCATGTTTTTTTTTTTTTTTTTGGAGGTCGGTGATGAGACATTCGACCTTAAGGATTTTTTTGGATGGCCTCGATGTCACTATTGGTTCTTGCTACATTTGAAATCCTAATAAAATCAACCAATTTCCTCTCATTTTTTCAGTGTTATGATTTTTTTGAGGCTCTTCAAGATGGCTTTTATTTGGTGATATGTATATGTGACACATACGAGCTCGACATTATTTGTTTTGAAGGCAACCAATAATTCATTTTTATAAGGTTTATTGTTAGTGACAAATTCATTAGTTTATGCTATGTTTTCAGAGACCACAGGATTTACTAAAACTTTCATTGGTTAATTATAATATTTTTCTGCTAATATTGCATCTAACGATTTGTATTTTGTTGCTTTAAACCTTCAGAAAAGATGAGCATGCGGATTTCCAATACCTCCAAAGCATTGTACTGCTATTGTGAGCTACCATGCTCACTGTACTTACTGATAGCTGCATATGCTAAGAGACGATAGTTGCAGGTATATGAAGAGAAGATAAAAAAGCTGTGACTTCTTTAGGTAGGAAAATGGGTCGAAGGAATCAACAGCTGATAGCGATCGGGCTTGGCGAGTGTTCTTGGAGAACGGTTTATCTCGTAACATAAGCCAAGTGCATTCTAGAAATAAATATTATTATATTATTAATTTTTATTTTAATAATTTTTAAAAAAAAATTTTGCTTGTCGTGTTACAGTTATGTGAGGAATATGCTTTGATTTTGTAAAATTTAACATGAATGTTTGCTTTCAAGTATGGAATGTGCTAGTGTGAGGAGTTCTGTTATAAACAACACTATAATATAGGGGCAGAAACATCATTTTTTTCAGAAACACCTATAGCACAACTGTTTCAAAAACTATAAAAAACAAACAGACTGTCAGCTTCTCCACAACAATTCTTTAAAAAGATGCAGCTACTCCAAACACACTCTAAGATCTAGTGTTTGTTAGAATACATTAACAAAATTAAACTTTAACTATTTCTTTATTACGATAAAAAATAATTAATATTGATTTTATTAAAGTGTTACAAATTTAATCAATCATTTATTATGTATTAAATTAATCATTGATTAGCTAATATATTTGATTAATTAGTTTATTAAATAAATTTTTACATAATTACTCGTTAGGTTAAATTATTAACAATAATTAATTTCAAGATTTAAATTTATAGTTGAAATATAAATTTAATATTAGCAATTAACAATATAATTATTATGTCTAATTAAATTAAATTATAATTTTAAATTATACTTGTTAAAAATTAATTATTCAAATTTATTAGTTAAAATGTAAATTAATGATATAACTGTCCAATTAATTAATTAAGAGTTAATTTAAATTTCTAATTATACTTATTTATAATTAATTATTCACAAAACCAATTTATCATTAATAAAAAAATGATAAACTATTTATTTATTAAATAATAATTTAACGTTCATTAATTAGAAAATAATTAACTATTTATGATACAAATTAATAAGTATTTAGAGTTTCACTAAAAATCAATTAAAATTTAACATTTAATTTATTTTTCATTAATTAATTGTGAAATAATTATCTCTCACACACAAAACCAGAAAACAACTTACTTTCTAGAATTCTCACTCACTCTCATGCCGGAGCCTCTCTTACTGCGTTAGTCCGGCTGACATTGCCGGCTTGCATGCGATGAGCAGAAGATAGCTGTCCTACCTCTGAATTGCAAATTTCACCATGCCTATCCGTTTCATAGCGGATGAAAACGGGACTCAGTGGCGTTCGAGGGCTAGTACCAAGGACAAGAAATATAAAGACATAACAAGACGTCCATTCATGCATTAACTATTAAATTAGAAAACATGGGAGAAATAACTGAAGGGGTCACACATCAGACCCTATAGACTAAATACAATATGGTATCACAGCTCCATCAACCTGAATCGCTGCAAAATAATCCTTTGTTGCAGTACGTCCTCAAAAGTCTTCTCTTAGTAGCCCTACGACCCAAATCGACACAAGAATCGCCAGCCCAGATAGCCACGAAATGGCTGCCCCATAAGACTCAGTAGCTGCATAATGTCGCCACATGCATGTTCTAAGAACAGAAAGCCAGATGTAAACCCTTTCCTACAAGTACAGAGAGTTGGCAAACATTATTCCGCGCCGAAGACTTTCAGAGCCAGATTCAAACTTTTTCTCGAGATTGGTTTCACCAACAGCATGAGCAGCAGCTTTCAACTGCACATGAGCAAATTAGCAACATCAGCTGCATAGATGGAGGCAACGCATAAATACTACTTTTTCTTGGCAATCAGAAAGTATGTCGGGGTCATTACAATTTTTAATATAACACTTGAAGGTAACAAACTTTCAAACAAGGTATAAAATTATGTAATCGAGCACCGAGATGTTTTTTGTTCGCGAGGCGAGAAGTAAGTGTCGAGACGTTTTGAGGCGTAGGCCTCAAATTTAAAAATTATGCAAATTGATAAAATAAATATATTTTAAACTATCAAATGCAAAGTAAAAAATAACATTAATATTTTAACGTATTGACACGTTAAAAAGTAATATAACGATATTTAAAAAAATAATAATAACTTGCATTAGTAGAAGTAGCACGCTAATATCCCATCATGAAATTATAACATTAGATGGGTTATATAAGCATTAAACTATTAAAATAAGCTAAAATTTTGAAATAAAATACTAAAACATCAAAAAATAACAATCAAAATAAGTTTAACAAAACTCTTTATTCTTACTCATAACACCCCCACAAAACCAAGAATATAACAAGTCCTAAGCATTTTTATCTTTAAATATAAAAAGTCCTTACTCTCGTTACCCAATTGATTTTCAGTAGAATCATAAGCAAAATGAATTATTTATCTAGTGTCTTATTCCTACTCATATCTATATTCTTCAATCTCAATTATCTTCAACTTTTTATTGAATAAACATCAATAAAATATTAATTAAAATAATAATTATGTTCATAATTAACCTTCCAACTACATAATTTTTTATGAATAGCTTTTCCTTTTATTTATTATTATTTAGTGTGAGAGGTGTGAAGGATAAAAGGTGGGATATATTAACATTACTTTTGGATTTATTAAAAAGAATTCAAAATGCCTAAAAAATTTGAGGCAATTTTCGAGATGAGGCTTGGATGAGGCATACGCCTCATTCTAGGATAATAAGTCATAAGTTTCATTGTGATTTTTTTGTAAAAATCTATAATATAGAACAATTTTAAAGAAGACATTCCAAAATAATACCTGATTCAAGAATTCATCCAGCCGTCTGGCCAGGCGTATAATACTTCCCTCAAAAATCTCTGTCATTTGGATAACCTCTGCAAATGTTGCTCCCTTCAAAGAATTCAATGGAAGTCAGATCATTAGGAAATTACAAGCAGAAGCTGCGAAACTAAGAGAATGAATGTTATGACATTTAAGAAAAACAAAGAAGAGGGAAAGTTTCATTCTGTTGTAGGAGTTCAATGCGAGGGGAAAGCGCACCTTCGACCAGCAGTAAATAACATCCATCAAATATGGCCTCACGGTTGATTCAACATATTCCTCCACATTAACGTCCAATTTGCACTCACGTTGTATCTGCAAATGATGCACTATGCAGTTTAGTTCAATCAACATAAATAGTTTATCTTCGGAAATAAACGTATAAAATAAAAGGGGCATTTACATACATACCACTCAATTCCTATGAATTTGCATATCTAACATCTAAATTTTGTTTCTTACAAAAGAAATAATAGCTCCAAAAACTTCCTCAATACATTCGTGGCATGGGCTTGTATAGAACAATACAATATTTTACAAATAAACTCCTAGGCTTCTTCTATATTTCCTTTTTACCAATAGAACCCTAAACTAGATACAAATCTCAACACGTCGTCTCAGGATTGGCAAAAGATATCCACTAAGCACATCTTGTGAAATAACCTAGACAAATCTAATGAGCTAAGTCTTTGGTGAGGCAGTAAGCCACTTGCTCCCCAATGGCTACAAGGGTAGATTCAGTAGTCTGTTATTCAACTTATGCTTAATGAATAACCTATCAATCTCCACATGTTTGGTTCTATCGTGTTGCACCGGGTTGTTGGCAATATTGACTGTCGACTTATAGCCGCACCACAATTTCATTGTCCACCTTGAGCTCCACCAACAGAGTTCTCAGCCACATCATCTAAGCAAACTCCTAAGGCCATGACCCTATATTCTGCCTCTGTTGTTGATCTCACTACTATCGGCTGTTTCTTGCTCTTCCAAGAGACAAAGTTGCCCCCTATTAATGTGCATTATTCTGATGTGGACCTTCTATCATCCACACAACTCGCCCAATTAGGGTCACAAAAGCCCTCAATGTCAACATGCCCATTCTTCCTGAAGATCAATTTTCGTGGTGCACTCTTTAGGTAATGCTGCTACAATGCGTCCAAATGGCCCTTCCTTGGATCATGTATGTAGCGGCTCACCACGCTCACTACAAACAAGATGTCGAGACAAGTGTGAGGAAAGATCAGACGACCCACTAATCTATGGTACTTCTCGCAATTAACTGACTCTCCTGTCTCTACACTCAGGTGGACCTTTTGATCAATTGGAGAGAATGCAGGCTTGCATTACAGCATGTTTGCTTCCGTGAAGAGATCACGTGCATACTTCATCTGAGACAAGATTATCCCCTCTGATCTATGGGTCACCTCAATCTCAAGTATCTGAGCAGTGCAAAGGTCCTTCACCTCAAATTCTTTGTCCAATTTTACCTTTAGCTGAGCGATCACATCCTCATCATCACTAGTGACAATCATGTCATCAATATGCACAACAAGTATAATGGTATGACCTCAATGTCGTCGAAAAAACACCATATGGTCGATATTGATCTGTTGATATCTCATGCCCACCATAACCTTTATAAATTTATCAAACCAAATTCGAGAAAATTGTTTCAAGCCATATAATGACTTCTTGAGCCTGTACACATAACCCACTATCCGGATTTTACAGAATCCTGGCGGCATCTCCATATACACCACCTCCAGTAACTAACCATGAAGAAACACATTCTTCACATCAAGTTGGTGTAACATTCACCCACCATTCACTGTCAAATAAACTAGTGTACTCATTGTGCTCATCTTCGCTATTGGTACAAAGGTAACGTCAGTCCATGTCATACGCCTGACTGTACATTTTTGCCACCAATCTTGTTTTGTAATGCTCTACCTTCCCTTCTGAATTTTTTTCACGGTAAAGATCCACTTACACTCAACTGCTCTTTTCTCATTGGTAGTGGTATTATCCCCCATGTTATATTTTTATCGAGGCCCCAAGCGTTTCATGCATAGCTGCTTTTCACTTGGAATTCTCCTTAACTACCTGCCAGCACTTGAGAATAGATATATTATCCAAAAATGCAATGAATGCTCCATGCACAGGTGATATGTTAGTATGAAACAAACTAAGCAGTGTCATGTTCTCACCCAAAACGATCAGGAGGATGTCTCGCATTGCTATGAGAGATCCTCCTAAAAGTTGGGGTTGGAAATAAAGGAAAAAAGAATCATATCACCTGTGAATTTTATGGCTAAGGTGAATTGTGTGGGTGTCTAAATGGTAGGGATAGACCGGAACAAAGGACTTGCTGGCATGAGTGGCACTGCATACATAGTTCCCTCATTTTGCTTCCTCCTTGTATACGGCGCCAGCTCCCCTTCGGTCTTGAATCCCACCACCTCTGGAATCAATCTCCTCAATTTTCGGCTCCTCAGCCGACTCATCCCACATCATAGAACAAGGCATTGCTCCCACAGGAATCAATCTCTCACCATTACTACTCATCTCATCTTGCCTCATACCTCCAACATCTAATAAGTCACCAAAGGGAGATGTCACCTCCAGGGTGTAGTACAATTTGAGTTCTCTAACACATTCATGCTTACAACCAGTCTACTATCTGTAGGGCTCCAATAAATATACCCTTTCTTGTAGCATAATAACTCACGAAACACTTCACAGCTCTGGGATTCAGCTTCCCTATTGATGGTTTATTGACTTTCACAAGATATACACAGTCAAATACCTTCAATGGGAGAATTCCACTATTATCTTTTTTTAACATATAACAAGGAGACTTCTAATTTAACACCCTCAATGGGGTATTTTGTTGATCAATTTACACTTTTTGTCCCCACAAGTGCTTTGGGACATTCATTGTGATCATGTTGCTTCGAGCTACCTCTAGAATATGTTATTTTTCCTCTCTGCTGCTCTATTTTGTGGTGGCAAGTATGAACATGTGGTTTGATGTTGTATCCCTTGAGCTAACAAGTATTCTCCAAACGCCTTGTTGATGTACTGTCTCGTTATCAGATCTCAATACATATACTACCGCGCCATATTAAGTCTGGGTTATCTAGTGGAAATCGTTAAAGCAAGCACACACATCACCTTTATTTTTTATTGAATACAACCAAGTAATACGAAAAAAATTATCAATAAAAGTCTTAAATATCAATAATCAATTATTGAAATAGTAAAATAAGGTCCCCAAACATCAGATATATCAAATCACAAGTACAAGAATTCTTATTCCCAAAATTGATATAAGAGCCCTCAGTAACCTTGTCGAACTCACAAGCAACACAAATATTTTTTTATTTACTTGTCTTTTCATACAAAGACAGATAAAAACGACTCAGTAGACAAAAACAAGAGTGTCTCGTGCGTTTGTGATGTAGCAGTAACAAGTCCTCCTGACTCCCCCCTGATCCCCCTATGCCAACATTCTCTACTACGGATGTCAAAGTCGACTCCATCCTCTCTCTATCCAAGTACACAAGTTCATTATGTCACGTTCCAGTCCTAAGTGTCTGGTCCCTCCATTTCTATTGAAAGATTACCTTAAGAATGTCAAATGAAACAACACATTTTAGTTTGAGAATAATACACTAATGGACAAAAGGTTCACTGGAAAAGAATGGTCATGACAAACATCGAAACAAGTCATAGAATCGTAACACATTACTGTATGCTTCTTATCAATTACGGGTTGTGTTGTGTCATCAACGGTCTAAATGTTCTCGGGAACTACCTATGTGAGTATAGAAAAGACAGATACTCCGTGAGACACGAATATCTCTAATCACATGTTGACTCTAATTTTATGGTTAAAAATAAAAAGTACAAAACTGGGAAAAAGGTCTCTAAACTCACCCACCCTACAAAACCCAAAAAAATAAAAAAAACAGGGCAATTTTTCCAAAAAAGAAAAAATACAACTCAACACGACACGACACGACACGACAAAACAAAACTAACAATCCAAAGAAACTAAAGTATATAAATAATCAGGTAATAAATTCGACACAACAAGATTCCTTAAGTGGGTTTCGAAGCATCGAATCCGATCACTGCCTGGTTTCCTTCCATTCTAATATGATTCTAAATAATATTAAGTACGAAATGACGAATTAATTCTTTTAACATCATGATAAAATACTCTAATTGCAGCTAAGATTAAATTTACAAATATTCTAAAGACATAAGTAGTCAATTTCATGAAAATATTAAACCAACCTTTTTTTTGCGATAAGGAGTGCAAAAATTATAGCCTACGCTATACATTACTTAAAGAAGACAAAATCTAAAATAGGAGCAATGAAACCAATAAAGCACAATACCATTCCAATCTCTGCAAATGCAACAAATCCAAGCAATCGAAGACTTCCAAGAACTATCAGAATTGATTTTAAAAAAAGGAGCTGCCGATTTAGACCAAACAACCTTACTAAGCATCTATTCGAAATCTGCAGCTTAATATTAAGATTATTAGCAATAGAAATGATGTAATTATTGTTATTAAGCTTAATATCAATAACATATAAACATTTGTGAATATAAGAATAAATTTGGCAAATAACGCATAGCAGTATTAACATGAAATACTTATTAAATTTAACATTATTACGAGATAACCAAATAAACCAAACAATTATTGAAGGAATAGCATTTAAAAAAGGATGTCCTCTAATATTCCAATCCCTAAAAATATCCAAAACAGAATTATAACCATAAAAGAGTCAAGCCGACCACATAAAGCAAAAATGCTATTCCAAATAAACCTGCAGTTTCCAAAAATATGCAGAATAGACTCTTCACTATTCTTACATAAATAACATCAAGAGACAAGCCTCAGACCTTTGAGCTTAAGAATATCATCCATAGGAATCCAATTGTGAAAAATTCTCCAGCTAAAGAAAGAAATAGAAGGCTTAAGCCATTTATCCCAAATCTAAGAAAGATCCAAACCCAAGGGAAACATTTCTAAAGAAGCAAAAGTTTTAGTAATAGAATCCCCCAACTTACCTTTAATTTTAGGAATATCATCATTATCAGCATTAATAAGAACATTAGAAATAAATAAAGCATCTTTATAATGAACCATACAACTGAGCTGGGTTGAATTCCAAGAGGAATGATCTCAAATATCTTTAACCATAATATTGATATCATGAGGCCTACCATAGAAGTTATGAATAATACATTTGTGGTCAAGTCATCATCTCAAAAATGAGACATCACATCGCCAGATGTCCCAACAAATTAAATTTTCAACATGAGAAGAAACTTTAACATTTCTTTTCAAACATAAGAGTCGAATTAGAAGGAGAAATAGACGAAAGGATGAGAATTACTACGATACGTAACATTAAGAAGAAAAGCTCGGATAGAATTATTCATGCTAAAATGAAACAAAGTTTCATAAAATTAAAGCTTTATAGAATAATAAAGCTACGAAAACTCGATTCACCACAGTGCGTTGGTTTACAAACATTCTCCCAACTTTTCCTATGTAAGTTCTTCTTGCCATGATCATCCTACAAAACTCTATTAACAAAATCTTGATTCTTAATAATAGTAATAGGCATATTCATAACCTGTATAATATACATGGGTAAAGAAGTAAGAATACTCTTAAGAAGAGTAATACGCCCACCAAAAGAAAGAAATTTATTCTCCCAAGAGTGAAGTTTCCCTCTAATCTTATCCAACAAATCAGCAAAAAAAAACAGTTCTTTTAGCTTTCTTATCAAAAATAAAACAAAGATATTTAATAGTAAAACAACCTTCGACATTAAGTATAATCGGTTATCCAATGCGATTTAGCATTGGATACAAATTAGAACGATAGAAAAAATATTTAGAAGTGTTAAAATATAAACCGAAACTTTTTAAAGATGAATAATGAGTAGCTGATTTTTCGATGAACCTTCTATTCGAATTAGTAAAAAGAATGAGATCATCAACATAACATAAATGAGATATACTCAAAACATCTTTATGCATATAATTAAGAACGGGATTATCCGCATAAAGTTTATTCGATTTCTAGAAAAATAATTAAAGGCAAGAATAAAGAGATAAGGAGAAAAAGGATCTCCCTGTTTAATACCTTTGGTAGCCTTAAAATGCCCATAAGAATTACCATTAATAACCAAAGAATAAAAATTGTTATTAAAAATTCTGTAAATAAGTTTACAGAAGTCATCATTAAAACCATGAGCCTTCAAAACATCCATTAAAAACTCCCACCTAATGGAATCGAAGGCTTTCTTAATATCCATTTTGAAAATAACATTACCATCTCTTTTACTTCTGTCTAGATCTAACAAAAGCTCCTGAACAGTAAGTGCATTGTCCCCAATATATCTTCCTTTAAGGAAAGCACTTTGATTAAGAGTAATGACCTTGCTTAAAATGGGTTGAATCCTATTAACCATAATTTTAGAAATGATCTTAGAGACCACAGTATTAATACTAATGGGTCTGAAAGAATCCCAAGTATTACTACTATGATCTTTAGGAATTAAAATAATATTAAAACTCTTTAAAATACTTGAGCAAGTCATTGCTGACGAAAAATCTTGAAAAGTTTCAACAATTTCGGGATTAATAATATTCCAACAAGTTTTATAAAACTCAACGATAGAAACCATCGAGCCTATAGCACTTTCGCCTCAATACTATCCGAAACGATTTAATTTCAGCTGTAAAAGGAATGTAAGTAAGGTTAAGAAGATGCAGATTAGCAGAATGAGAAAAAATATCAGGATTAATCTATCAAGAGAACAGTTATCATTAGAATAAAGAAGTAAAATAATTAATCCCGTCATTAATAATATTATTCTCATTAATTAAGATATTATCATTTCTATCCCTGATACTTGAAATCAGATTCATCTTCATTCTACTTTTAATACAAGCATGAAAGAAGGCAGCATTTCTATCTCATTCAAAAAAATAGTTTTAGCAGCGTTTTGAGCATAAAAACATTCCTCCATACTTATAACATTAGTAAGATCTTTTTGAGCTTGAATAAAAAGATCAATACTAATAAAATTACGAGTATAATGTAATTCAATATCTTTAACTTCTATTCTCGGATCAAGTAACAATTTTATTAAGATGACTAAAAACAGACCAATTCCAAGTTCTTAGGATCTTAGCAAGATGCTTCTGAAGCATCCAAAGCTTTTGACCAGAACTAACAAGTTTAAAAACAAGCTTACTAATCAACTAATCATCTTTAACACACTGAAGAGAATAACCTAAATAAAAAAGCTCAGCATCCAAAATAACATTATTAAAACTAGAAATTAAGTTAAGATTAGGTGAGAGGCCACATTTCTTCTCATTCATAGTAGAAATAACATTGAAATAACCTCCTACAAGCCATGGAACATTTAAAGGCCCAATAGAATTAAGTAAATTCCATAATTCCAGTCTATCATACTTAGTGCACCCAACATAAATAAGAGAGAAATAAAATGAAACATCTTGATAATTAATAGAAACATGTAACAATTGGCTGTGATTAATTAGAACATCCATTTTAATAAAGTCCTTCCAAAGAAACCAAATTTTGTTATTACTATTAGCAACAAAATTAATGTTACCAATTCTCCTAACATATTTAATATTATTGCAAGAATTAATTAAAAGTTCAAGAATCCAAAAAAAAGAAATATGATAAAGACGAATTAAATTCTTAAGTCTATTAGAGGCATTCGCTTTGCAATCCTCTAATATTCCAAAATAAAGTATTAAAATTCATCATCATTATCCTTCCTACTTCTAGTTATTCTAGAAGTGGAAGTAACTTCATGTCAATCAATATTCTTACCCATCAGTTGGTCATTAACAGCATCAGGATTAACGTAACTAAGTTCACGGCTACCTTTAAATTTCCTTCTCATTGAAGCTTTTTGAACCATCCATTCTTCATCGAGTTCGGTCCACGTTCAATATGATTTTATGATCCATATTATCGATAACAAATCTCTTGAATTTTTTCTTAAGTATGTATAAGAGAAAGATCAACATTTTCAATAGTTTTAACAATAATTGGATCAAACAGTAAATCAGATTAATTATCGTTCAAAATATAAGTATCAGGTTTATCAATCTTATTAGCACTAGCATCCGTTTGCAAACCTTCCTGATGATCAAGATTTGCATTAGAAACCACCAGAGGAAGACATCTAGGAGATATCTGTGCAACATTATCATCATTTTCTGGAATAACATACACATTAGATTCTACAAGATTTAAAGATCTTGCATTATTCTCATTATCTAACAAGAGAATAAAATTTTTATTACTTTCTTTATCTTTATTCCCCATATTCTCGTTATTAGGATGTTTAAAATGCTTAATTTTCAAATGAGGATAAACAATAAAACAGTTATTAATGCAATAACCAAACATGCGGCATTTATTACAATAAGGTGGAATATATTTCATTTCCATAGTTGCAATAACTCGAACTCGAATCTTCGAGCCAAACGGACTCACAAAGGTGCGGTAACATTTCTTTCAATCAAGATACGAGCATTAGAAGGTCGATTATAGTTCACAGAAGTCATATCAATTTTCATAGGTGAGCTAAAAAACTTTCCAAGAGTATATAAAACTTTCTTATTATAAAATTGTAATTTTAGTCCTGGAAATTTAAACCATATAGGCACAATCGGTGGTTCTTCCATAGGATTAAAATCCAAAGTCCATTTTAGAATCTTCATATAAACTTTTTCAATTTGAACAACCTTTTTAGAAAATAACAGAGTATAATCAGATTCATTTTCTAATTTAATCATAAGATTTCTACCATCAATCAAACTGACATTCCACTTAACTAATAATTTTAGGTCAGAAAAATACCTCCTAATGACCTCCATTTTCGGATGTGCATAGGTAAACTTTCCTATCAAGATATATTTCGAAGAGCTTACAATGAAGATTAGTCTCTTCTTCATCGAATATCAAGCAGGTCTCCCATTCTTCTTAGATTCTTCTTTAATAAGCTATTCGATCCATCTTTTCCAAGCGACTCTAAACGAAACGAGGAAATAAACACACATTAGCTGAAGAAGTCGAAACTTCCATATTACATTTTAAAGCTTGAAAAGATGGTCGATTAAGTAAATCGATCATGCGAAGGAAAGGAAAATTTCCAAAATCCGGAAGGAGTGAAGAAAAGAAGAAGAAACGTAGCGAAAACGCGATCGAGAGATCCAACGGCTCAAAACGGAGAAAACGCTAGCGAGCTACAAAAAATACTTAAAAGCTCCAGAAACGGGTCTTCTCGGAGGACGGAATGGGTTCTTAGTAGCTCTGCCGGGTTTTCTCCGTTTTGAGCCGGCCAGGATCTCTCGATCGCGTTTTACTGCCGTTGTCTTCTTCTTTCTTCACTCCATCCGAATTTTGGAAGTTTTCCTTTCCTTCGCATGGTTGATTTACTAATCGATCATCTTTTCTTGAAGCTTTATAAGGTAGTATGGAAGTTTCGACTTCTTCTCGCTAATATGTGTTTATTTCATGTTTCGTTTAGAGATCGCTTCGAGAAGATGGATCGGATAGCTTATTAAAGAAAGCATCTAAGAAGAATAGAAACCACGCTTGATATTCAACGGAAGAGACTATTCTTCTTGTAACCTTCGAATATATCTTGATAGGAAAGCTTACCTATGCACATCCGACAATGGAGGTCATCGTGAGATTTCTAACCTAAAATTATTAGGTAAGTGGAATGTCGGTTGATTGATTGATGGGAACGCTTATGATTAAATTAGAAAATGAATCCGATTATACTCGTTATTTTCCAAAAGGTTGTTCAAATTGAAAAGGGTTATTTGAAGATTCTAAAATGGACTGTTGATTTTAATCCTATGGAAGAACCACCGATTGTGCCTATATGGTTTAAATTCCCAGGACTAAAATTACAATTTTATAATAAGAAAATTTTATATTCTCTTGGAAAGATTTTTGGCTCACATATGAAAATTGATATGGCTTCTGCGAACTATAATCGACCTTCTAATGCTCGTATCCTGATTGAAAGAGATGTTACCGCACCTTTTTGTGATTCTGTTTGGATTAAAGATTCGAGTTCAGGTTATTGGCAAACTGTGGAAATAGAATATATTCCACCTTACTGTAATAAGTGTCGCATGTTTGGTCATTGCATTAATAACTGTTTTATTGTTCATCCTCATTTGAAAATTAAGCATTTTAAACATCCTAATAACGAGAATATGAGAAATAAAGATAAAGAAAATAATCAGAATTTTATTCTCTTGCAAGATAATGATAATAATACAAGATCTTTAAATCATGTAAAATCTAATGTGTATGTTAATCTAGAAAATGATGATAATGTAGCACAGATATCTCCTAGATGTCTTCCTCTGGTAGTTTCTAACGCAAATCTTGATCATCAGGAAGGTTTGCAAACGAATGTCAGTGTTAATAAGATTGATAAACCTGATGCTTATATTTTGAACAATAATCAATCTGATTCTTGTTTGATCCAATTATTGTTAAGGCTATTGAAAATGTTGATCTTTTTATTAAGGCTATTAAAAATGTTGATCTTTCTCTTATACATACTGGTAAAGAAATTCGAGAGATTTTATTACTGACAATATGGATGCTAAAATCATACTGAACAGAACTCGAACTTGAAGAAGAATGGATGGTTCGAAAAGCTTGAGGAGAAGGAAATTTAAAGGTAGCGAACTTGAGTTACGTTAATCCCGATCTTCGTTAATGACCAGCCGATGGTAAAATATTGATTGACATGAAGTTACTTCCACTTCAGAATAACTAGAAGTAGGAAGGATAATGATGATGAATTTTAATACTTTATTTTGGAATATTAGAGAGCGTTATCGAAAAATGCCTACTAATAACTTAAGAATTTAATTCGTCTTTATCATCTTTCTTTTTTGGGATTCTTGAACATTTAGTTAATTTCGCAATAATATTAAATATGTTAGGAGAATTTGTAACTTTAATTTTGTTGCTAATACTAATAACAAAATTTGGTTTTCTGGAAGGACTTTATTAAAATGGATGTTCTAATTAATCATAGTCAATTTTTACGTGTTTTTATTAATTATCGAGATGTTCATTTCATTTACTCTACTTATGTTGGGTGCACTAAGCATGATAGGCTGGAATTATGGAATTTACCTAATTCTATTGGGCCTTTGAATGTTTCATGACTTGTATGAGGTGATTTCAATGTTATTTCTGCTATTAATGAGAAGAAAGGTGACCTCTCACATAATTTTAACTTAATTTCTAGCTTTAATAATGTTATTTTGGATGCTTTGAGCTTTTATTTAGGTTATTACAGTACTTATTTTCACTTGGCATCGTGATATAGTTTTTGAAATATTAGATAGGTTTTTAGCTAACTCATTTTTGTGTAATAATTTTGGCAATTTTGAGATACATCATCTTGCTTTTAATGTTTCTAACCATACTCTTGTTTTATTAAAGGTGTCTAATACTTTTAGTAAAAGATCTTATCGTTTCTGTTTTCTTAATATGTGGACTCAACATTCCAATTTTTTCGGTATGTTAAAGACGATTGGTTGATTAGTAAGCTTTGTTTTTAAACGCATTAGTTACGATCGAAAGTTTTGGATGCTTCAGAAGCATCTTGCTAAGATCCTAAGAACTTGGAATTTGTATGTTTTTTGTCATTCTAAAAAAATTGTTGCTGATGCTGAGAATAGAGTTAAAGATATGGAATTACATTATACTCAGAATCTTATTAGTATTGATATTTTTATTCAAACTCAAAAAGATCTTACTAATGCTATAAGTATGGAGGAAAGTTTTTATACTAAAAAAGCTACTAAAACTATTTTTTTGATGAGGATAGAAATTCTGCCTTCTTTCATGCTTGTATTAAAAGTAGAAGGAAGATGAATTTGATTTCAAGTATCAGAGATAGAAAGGGTAATATCTTGATTAATGAGAATAATATTATTAATGATGGGATTAATTATTTTACTTCTATTCTCTAATGATAATTGTTCTATCGATCGAATTAATCGCGATATTTTCTCTCAGTCTGATAATCTGCATCTTGTTAATCTTACTTACATTCCTTCTACGATCTGAAATTAAATCGCTTCTGATAGTATAGAGGAGGGCGAAATTTCTTGGGCACGATGGTTTTATCGTTGAGTTTTATAAAACTTGTTTGGATATTATTAATCCCGAAATTGTTGAAACTATTCGAAGATTTTTCGTGCGAATGACTTTCCGAAGTATTTTAAGAGTTCTAATATTATTTTAATTCGCAAAGATCGTGAGATCTAATACTTGCGGATTCTTTCGTACCCATTAGTATTAATACTCGTGGTCTCTAAGATCATTTCTAAAATTATGGTTAATAGGATTTGACCGTATTTAGCGAGTGTCATTATTCTTAATTAAGCTGACTTTCCTTAAGGAGAGATATATTAGGGACAATGCATTTACTGTTCAGGAGCTTTTGTTAGATCAGGACAGAAGTAAAAGAGATTGTCATGTTATTTTCAAAATGGATATTAAGAAAACCTTCGATTCCATTAGGTGAGAGTTTTTAATGGATGTTTTGAAGGCACATGGTTTTAATGATGACTTCTGTAAACTTATTTACAGAATTCTTAATAACAATTTTTATTCTTTGGTTATTAATGATAATTCTCATTGGCATTTTAAGGCTACCAAAGGAATTAAACAGGGAGATTCTCTTTCTCCTTATCTCTTTATTCTTACTTTGATTATTTTTCTAGAAATCTGAATAAACTTTATGCTGATAATCACTCGCTTCTTAATTATATGCATAAATGTGTTTTGAGTATATCTCATTTATGTTATGTTGATGATCTCGTTCTTTTTACTAATTCGAATAGAAGGTCCATCAATGAAAATCCGGCATCTCATTATTCATCTTTAAAAAGTTATGATTTATATTATTAACACTTCTAAATGTTTTTTCATTGCTTTAAATTTATATCCAATACTAAACTGCATTGGATAACTGATTATACTCAATGTCAGAAGATTGTTTTGTCTATTAAGTATCTTGGTTTTATTCTTGATAAGAAAGCTAAAAAAACTATTCTTTTTGCCGATTTGTTGGATAAGATTAGAGGGAAACTTCACTCTTGGGAGAATAAATTTATTTCTTTTGGTGGGCGTATTCTCTTCTTAAGAGTATTGTCTTCTTTACCCTCGTATGTTATACGGGTTATGAATACTCTATTACTTATTATTAAGAAATCGAAGATTTTGTTTAATAATTTTTTGTGGGATGGTTGTGGCGAAGAGAACTACATTGTAAAAGTTGGGAGAATGTTTGTAAACCAACCACTTTGTGGTGGATTGGGTTTTCGTAGGCTTTATAATTCTATAAAGTTTAATTTTATGAAACTTTGGTTTCATTTAGACGTAATAATTCATCGGGCGCTTTTTTGTTAATGCTAAGTCATTGTAGTAATTTTCATCCTTTAGTTATTTCTCATTCAATTCGACTCTTATGTTTGGAAAGAAATGTTAAAAGCTTCTTCCGTGTTGAAAATTTAATTTGTTGGAATTGGCGAGGGATGTCTCATTTTGTATGATGACTCGGACCATGAATAATCTCCTTGCTAACTTCATAGTGGGCCTCATGATATCAATATTATGGTTAAAGATTTTGGAATCATTCCTCTTGAATTCAACCGACTGAGTTGCATAGTTCATTATAAGGATCTTTATTTATTTCTAATGTTTCATTAATGTCGATAATGATGATATTCCTAAAATTAAAGGTAAGTTGGTGGATTCTATTACTAAAACTTTTGCTTCTTAGAATGCTTCCGAGTTCGGATGCTTCTTTGATTTGTGATAAATGGCAAAGCCTTCTATTTCTTTCTTTAGCTGGAGAATTTTTCATAATTGTGTTCCTATGGATGATATTCTTAAGCTCAAAGGTCTGAGACTTGTCTCTAGATGTTATTTATGTAATAATAGTGAAGAGTCTATTCTGCAAATTTTTGGAAACTGCAGGTTTACTTTTGATATTTGGAATAACATTTTTGTTTTATGTGATCGGCTTGACTATTTTTATGGTTATAATTCTGTTTTGGATATCTTTAAGGATTGGAATATTAGAGGGCATCCTTTTTTAAATGTTATTCCTTCAATAGTTGTTTGGTTTATTTGGTTATCTCGTAATAATATTAATTTTAATCGTACTTATGTTAGTACTTAGCAGGTTATTTGCCAAATTTATTCTTATATTCACAAATGTTTATTTGTATTGGTATTAAGCTTAATAGCAATAATTACATCATTTCTATTGCTAATAATCTTAATATTAAGCTGCAGATTTCGAATAGATGCTTTAGTAAGTTTGTTTGGTCTAAACTGTCAGCTCCTTTTATTAAAATCAATTCTGATGGTTCTTGAAAGTCTTCGATTGTTGGGATTTGTGGTATTTGCAGAGATTGGAATGGTATTGTGCTTTATTGGTTTGTTACTCCTATTTTAGCTTTGTCTCCTTTAGTAGCTGGGGCGGAGGCTATAATTTTTGCACTCCTTATTGCAAAAAAAAGGGTTGGTTTAATATTATTATGGAATTGGACTCTTTATGCCTTTAGAATATTTGTAGAATTTAATCTTAGTTCACATTGGAGTATTTTATTGCGAGGTTAAAAGAATTAATTCGACTATTGCCGGACTTAATATTATTTGGAATCATACTGTAGAAGGAAAACCAGAAGTGAGCGATTGGATTGCTAAGCTTGGAACGCACTCAAGGAATCCTGTTGTGTCGAATTTATTATCTGATTATTTATATACTTTAGTTTCTTTGGATTGTTAGTTTTATTTTGTCGTGTGTTGGTTTGTCATGTCGTGTCGTGTCGTGTTGAGTTGTATTTTTTCTTTTTTGGAGAAAGGGCCGTGCTTTTTTTATTTTTTTGGGTTTTGTAGGGTGAGTGAGTTTAGGGACCTTTTTCCCGATTTTGTACTTTTTATTTTTAGCAAAAAAATTAGATGCACCATAATATAATATCTATTTTAATGATCTTGTTGTAAAATAGAGACGAGCATGAGTAACACGAGTAGCTTTGTCAGAGTGAGTATAAATAGCAATGTTATCCATTGATGACGATGAGGTGGAAGCATTCTCAGTCCTATCCTCTCGCTACTTTTTGCATCCTCTTGACAATTTTAGAAACTCATGATCCTCGTTAGTAAATACCACATGTCTCTCTCTCTCGTCCTCGCTACCATCGATTTGCTCGATAGCTCCCTTCTCGACCTCTTCGACCAATACGACCAAAACCACGACCACGACCTCCAAACTCTCCACGACCCCTCGTCTCTCTCTCCTTAGATGGCCTCAGAACGCACCTCGTTCGGGTGGCTTACTTCATCGCGATTCGTAGGACTTGTGAGCCTCCCCCTGGACACGTCATATCTGAGCTCGAGGCGACTAAAGCTAATTGTGTACCTGGAAGTAGGGCAATCAAAAAGGCTCGATGTTGGCGAACAACTCGTGTTCAATTTGTTAAGTAGATCGTGTTTAGATTCGTTCGTTAAGCGAATCGAACAAGAATAATTTTTTAAAGTTTGATTTATAAATGAGTTGAACACAAACAAAGATTTGTTCGTTCATGTTCGACTCATTTTGGCTCGAAATAACTAAATAATTAAATAACAATATTACTTTATATTATTTTTATATTACTTTTTATATGTATTAAATAAAAAACAAAATTTTATTATTTTTAAAAATTATTTGGGTGGTATGCTTACAAAAAAAAAAATATAAGTTTAGGTGTCAGAAATGTAAATACATAAAATTTGGGTGGTATATGTTAATGTCCCTAAAATAAAGCTTAGAGGAGCAAGCCAAGTTCAACGTTGGAAGGGATCATGCATGGGCCTCACCATATCCGAAGAATGCAGATGAGAAAATTGGGAAGGATTACATGGACGTGTTATCTAAAGCATTTGTCTCACACCGCGAATGACATAAAATATGTTTGAGAAAAGCTTATAAAAGTTAAAACTAAGGCTTTGCTAAGCAAATAAATTTGTACAGTTTGGGAATAAAACATTTGCATTGTTTTTATTAAAAATAAATAAATTTCCTAATTTAATAATAATTTAATTAATTAAATTATTTAGTCTCATGAGATTTTGAAATTAAATTCGAGCTGAATATGAGCCTAATTCAAACAAATAAATTTAAATCGAGTCAAACACGAATATGCTATTAATGAGCTATTCGTACACGAGTCGAACACAAACCAAAAAAATTTTAACAAGCCAAACACAAAAAAAAATAATAATAATAATGAGCCGAACACGGATAAGCTCTTAGCTCTCTCATGTTCGGCACGTTTACACCCCTACCTGCAAGTCCAATCGGCTCAGAGTGAAGCCTCATGCGACTCTCCTTATGTTTTATCGCAGCGATGGCCTCCTCCTGTGAAGGCATCATCACCCGGGCTGAAAGGACCGATCTCCTCTGATCAATGATCAGGTGCAGATAGGTAAAAAACTGCATGGTGAGTAGTGATCAAGAGCTGTCACAGCCGCTCCAGATCTATGGAGTACTCCTGAATTGATTTATCACCCTGTACCACTTCTTCTATCTCACGCTTAATCTGGAACAAACTCATGTGATTCTCAGTCCCGACATAAATCCACTTCAGCTTTACCGAAATATCACTCACCTTTCAAATGCCATCTACTGAGGAGGCGATTGGGGCAACCATAGAGTTGAGTAGCCAGGTGTAAAGTAAGGCGTGTGTGGTTCTCCACTCATCCCTCTTAGCATTATCACTCATTAGTCCGTCCCAGGTCAAATATCCCTCTAGTCTCTTACCTAATAAGTAACCTTAATCCGACGCGACTAACTCAGATATGTGGCCGAACCATCAAGCTTTAGATCCACATGAGAGTTCTAGCTTCACCTGCATCGGAGCACATGATGAGGTAGTGGTTCCCGTATAATGTCAATCAAGACCTTCAGAATATCAGGATCTATATTTCCCAAAAGTTTCAATCATTTACCTCTTGCACTATCTCCGTCTCCTGACATCCTCAATCATAAGAACTTCAGTCTAGATCAAATGAGACTTCCTTCCTCTTCTCTACCCAATTTAAATCTATCTCATCACCGAGATCGAGATCCTCCTCATATCAACCCATTCCTTAGAATCACGGGGTGAAGCCACCCCACCACCACCACAGCAGTGGCCAAGAGAGAGAAAGGTGACCGGGTGAGGGAGTGGCGGCTGGGTGACCGAAGGCTTCGACTCCTGGGATGTGCGCCAACAGGGAAGAACGACGAGGGCTTTGGCAAGCTGGACATGTGTGAGGCAAGGAGAAACATGTGAGGGATTTGGTTCCTTCTAGGCATAAGAAGACTTCGGTCTGCTAGGACTAGATCGCGTGTGAGACTCCTAGGGCTCTGATACCAAAAAGAACTAATTGCTCTAAAAACTTCCTCTATTCATTCTTGCATGGGCTTATATAGAGCATTAAAACATTTTACAAATAAAGCCCTAGGCTTCTTCTTTATTTCTATTTACTAAAAATACTCTAAACTAGATACAAATCTCAACACTTACGTTTATACTTTTTAATAAAATGTATCAAAATTTTAACTTCTAAAAAGTGAAAAAGATCTTTTCATGCATAACCAAATCAGGTAGTTGATTGAATTTTAGGTAATACATATATAAATACATAGGAATTGAGTGGTATGTATGTAAATCTTCCAAAATAAAAACAAACCCACCTCGGCTATTTTTCTGGCACTCTCCTGAAGCTGTTGTAAAGGTTTTGCTAGCTCAGTTCTGGAAAATACTTGATCGCTTGATTTATCTCCTGGAATAAAGCAGCTAGCAAGAGCAACAACTTGATGTGGATCGAGATCATTAAACGTACCTTTCACAACATTACAATCAATTAACCAATACAGTTACGAAAGCAATTAACACAAAAAGTTACAAGTAAAAAATATTCAATTGGGCATAGAGAAAAACCATTAAACATAAGCTCTGTGACAAGAAGTTCATCTCCGGTGTCTATCAAACAGGCAGCACGCCCTTTCAACTGAACTACACTATCCGCATCTATGTGACCAAGCACCTTTAGAACCCGTGAACGGTTTTTAAGCTCATCACGGAACTTTTGGAGCTGCACAAAAAGATTAGAAAACGAATTCCATCAAGTCAAATTCAACGAATTAAAAGAAGAGTTTTTATGCTAAGTAAACCCCACAGGCCCATGATGTAAATGAAATGGTTACCATAAAGTAACTAAATATTGATTAACGGGTATAAGATCCACCAAACATAAAAATGGTAAAACAAGAGGATAAATAAAGTTTAGATCACCTGAGAATCCCTCATCTTGGACTTGAGCACTTGGATTTCATGATTCAACTGAGCTTTTCTTTGGAATGATTTGTATTGCTTCTCAGTTTGGCTAGACTAGGGAACACAAACCAACTGGTGTAGCATGGTAGTTATGCCCATAAAAAAAAATTATCAACTACAAAATATGGTACCAAACCGAGTAAATACGGACCTCATGTAATGGATGAGTAGTTAGTTTCTGCTCCAGTTCTTCAATTTTATCAACTAATCCAACAAGTTCCGGCTCATTGATACCCATATCCTGATAGCATAGAAGAGAGATATAAGACATTTATGACCTCAGACTATGATCATATCACTTAAAACCTACGAATAAGTAAGTTTAACTTAAGAGAACTGAAACAAAAGACTTCTTCAATGAGGTTTGTGATAGAAGATGCTCAACACTTATGACAGACACAAAAAAAGTTTGATCAATAAGAAGGAATCTATAAAAAAGGATCGATGGGACATACTTTAACTGGATTTAACCTCGGTAACCCATGAGGAAATTGTTTTTGTAGCTCCTGCACAGCTAGGAGTACTGTCTGCCTTGCTTCTGCAGGACGAAGATCAGAAGGGAATGAAATTCTTATGTTGCTGATGCCAGAAATTAGATGTAATGGTACAGGAACCTGCAGTATACCATTCAACTAAAAATTACTCCTGAACCAGTAAAATTAAATGGATTACAACTTTAATCCATCTAAATCAAGATAAAATACGAAAAATTACTCTAAATCATTCCTGAAAAAGTTGGTTGCTTTCATAAGCTGGAGCTCACCACATGCATTTCACCCCTTTCTCCAGGACAAGGTGGGATTGGCTTTTGGCGAGAACCACTGTCACCTGATCCAAGAGAACAGTGAAGCAAAGTATCGACAAGGTAACTACTGCTGCGTGAAGCTGCAAGTGCAGGTGGTAATGAAGCCACTCCTGAAGGCGGTTTTTTTACAACATTAACTACAACTCCCCAACCCCAATCAGTCCCGCCCTCCCGTACCTTAACCTGAAAAGCCAAGCAGAAGAAGCCCAAAAAACTGCTTATTTCATCCTTAATGATTAAAAGAATCAGATTTGGTTGCAGTAAACTCCAACATTTAAACATTTTAACTGATGTCATCGGGGAACGGTTCTTTTATAAACAACACACCACAGAATTAAACTAATTCTATGGGGCGGGGGGGGGCAGGGGGAAAGCAAACATCAATTGAACTTGAAGATATGTAGAGGTTACCAGAAACATACCAGCCTACCGGGAACTAAATAATATAAAATCCTCTCTGGCCTGGTGATTTCAGACATGATCTTCCTTTCAAGTTGTGCAATTTCAAGTCCCAGCTTATGATACTCAGCAAGTTCAGTCTATACTAATAAAATGAAGTCAATGCAAAAAAATAAGTATTGAATGTAAAGGTATTTACTGCAAACTAAGACATCACCTCGCCTGAGGATTCAAGCATAGCAGCTTCTCTTTCCAATTTTGATATTTTTTTATTCATATCCGGTAATGACTAGGTATTTACAAGGAGTAGAGAAAACACTTGTCAATATTTCCAGAATTAAAACCAAAGAGTTCGTATCAAATAATCGAGAAAAAAAATAAGAATTTGCACCAGACCTTCTCATACTGGAACTGGTGGAATGAATTCTTGATAACATGCTCGGCTGTAAATTGACCCTCAGCACGACTCAGTAAATTTAGAATGGAGTAATAACTCAACCTGAAAGTGCTGACCAATGGGGCAGGTTTACCCAAAACCATGTCCTTGAGAACATCCATTTCCATCTGAAACAAAACTATTGAAGTATCACATCCACTTCGTTTCAGATACTCACAAGATGCTGACGTATGATACTTCTTCGAAAAATCAATCAACAAATGAGCTATCACTTCAGAATAATGTTTCACAAAAAGGAGTTTTTTTTCCACATGGTGTTTATTTACATTTTAATACAAATTTATTTTCTCTTACTATATTTATCAGGCTTGTATAGCAGAATGATGAGTTATCTCATATGTTGCACTTCAGATAAAGACAAGTGCAATAATTAAAGGCTGGCATGCAACCAATAACAATATTTCCTTATGGACCAATTAACTAATTTCCTTACAAAAAGGATGTCATGTTGCCTATACTAAAGAGGTTCTCCTGCTTAAGCCGGATCAATCTTATCAGTGCTACACTAGGCAATAAAAAGATATAAACTACACCGGCAAAGCACAAAACTGGAAAAATTATCAAAAACTCGACATAAGAACACTATCATACAAACCTGTAACTTTATACTCCACTTTTGTACTCACTTAACCCTTTTACAAACAAGAAGCAATCAAACAAGCCTATGTAAGGATGTCAAGTCCAATAAAAATAAGCCCAGTTTCCTGACATGCTTAATATCAGTACACATTATTGCATGCTATAAAAGTTTAATGTAATATAATACTTGCAAGCTTAAGTACAACTTTTCAATACATAATAACAAACCTGAACCAGATTCAGTTATGTTTGGTAACACCCAAAACTGGAAACAAAGCAGGTGAAAACTGAACAAATTAAAAACGAAGTACACAAAAAAGGCACAAAACTAATTCATTTTATGATTTTTAGTCCTTAGAAATTCAAATGAATATTGTAGTTTATCAAAAACTATTGACAGGTTTTACAAATTGTCATCAGCATTAAGTTCCAATGCACTTTCTTTTCACATTCTGGTGCTACAATAGAACATGAACACCACAAATCAGATATAGACAGCGAGCAGAGAAGAAAAGTAACACAAAACTGAATAAAGATTACAAACTATTGGAAGAAGTTCATGATTGTGATGCATTTACCCTCTCATCAATCATTATAATGCAAATACCACGCTCATCTTTACCACGACGACCAGCTCTTCCACTCATCTATTCATGGGGCATGCAGATGATACAAACTTGTTAGAAAAACATTAACGGATGTGCAGATACATGCAAGAATTATGGAAAATGATCAAGTGATGAATTATTTTTTGTGGTCAAGACATCACAAAAAAGATATTATTCCTGACCTGGATGTATTCACCAGATGCAATATAACGATGGCTGTCACCATCCCATTTTCTCACAGATGTGAAAACGACGGTCTTGGCAGGCATATTTAGACCCATAGCAAACTAGAGGGACCAAAAGCCACACATGTTAGGGTCAAAAATATTTGAAAAGTTTTCGAGTAGGATTTAGCAAAAGAAGTTAAAGCCAATAAAGCCAAAAACAGTAACACACGAAAAAAAAATTAAAACATTTACCGAAAATGTTCATTCAGAATTGCAAAATTTACAAATAATACTTCCTATCAAACATTCCTAAACTCCAAACAAACAAATCTATTTGTCTAAATCACTATGTCACTAGGGCTTGCTTGGGATGATTTTTATTTTATTTTTGCTTATATTTTAAGAATATATTTGTTTAGTGCATTTTTTGTATGTTTTAATTTTTATTTCTAAAAATAAATTAACTTGTTTTTAAAAACACTCAATGTATCTAAAAGTTGTTTCATACTAAACTTGTTTTGTTTTAAACCAAAACAAAAACAAAACAAAAGAAAACAAAAACAAAAAAACAAAAAAAAAAAAACAAAATCAAAAGTGATCATAAACGACCCCTAAGCTTTACATCCAGATCCTAGCTCTAGAAAGCCATACATAAGAATATCAGCATCACAAATATGGCAATGAACTTACTGTTTCTGTGGCAAAAAGTGCTTTGACAAGGCCTTCCTGGAAAAGCAACTCCACCAATTCCTTAATTATCGGAAGTAATCCTGAATGATGGACTGCTATGCCTCGTTGGAGTAGGGGAAGCATTAGCTTAATAGCTGGTAAGTTTCTATCTTCCTCGCTCAAGCAAAGGATAGCATTTTTAAAAACCTGTTCAACAACATCCTTTTCTTCATCGGAGTTTAAGTCAAGTTTAGCCATGGACATAGCATGTTGTTCGCACTCCCTTCTGCTAAAGCTGAAAATTATTACAGGCTGGAATTTTCGCTCCATTATCATCTGAACAACCAAAAAACACAAAATTTACACATTAGGCGTGAAGCTTTAGCATAAAGCCAAAAAATAATCCAGTATAAACTCACAATGATAAAAGCAAAATGAACACAGATTGAGCATAAAGCCTTAAATATGTCTTGTTTTAGGCAAATCAAAAGCATATGATATTACAGCTTCACGAATTCAAATGAAGAATTAATAAACAAAAAGTAATTAAAGATGAAATACATCCTGTAAGACACTTAAAGAATATGGTAGAGATAAATGAATCGGTAGTTATAAGCTACTTGCTGAACAAACCTTGGTGATGCAAGATTGAAATTTCGGAGAACCCAAGAACCAGTACAAAGCAACATTTAACACAAAGTAGTAAAGAAGAAATGATTAGAGGGAATCATAATTTTGCAACGGTAGTCAGACTTTAACCAAAATTGCAAAGCAATCAACACAAGTAAGAAGCTGACAATTTCTTCTATAAATCATCTCTCCCCGAACTGGCTTGTATAACAAAAAACTGATATAATGTTCATCCTGAATATTTTGCAGTATTAAATCAATAAAAAAGGAAAGTATCATAAATCATATTAAAATGCTGTATATATTATCTCCTGTTTCATCTATCAGTAGCACAATGAGCAATTCAAACCACCACTAAGATGTACATGAGATCAAAATACGCGTCAAATAAATTACATTCTAAGGTGACTCAATAGACAAGCACACATTTGCACGAAGCAAAATAAAAGCCAGCTTAAAGTGAAGTAGAGAGAAATTTTGCATAATAGATGCATCATGCCATGAAAAAAAAGAAGTATCCTCTAAGATCTATTAAAATTCGTCAGACTTATAAAATACAGAGGATGAGAATAGAAAACTGCCACTGTCCATAACAAATAAAAAAGACTTCAATGTTCTAACAGTCATAACAAAAAGTATAACATGCGAGCAACAATTAAACAAAAAAAATCAATACTTAATCATGAATCAGATAGAGACAATAATATGTGAGACCATGCAACCAAATGAGTCTAAATGTACTTCCTCTTAAATACAGCAAGAGAAGATATACCTTCACGATCTTATATATGTCAGAACCCGCAGAAGCAGTACCACCCTTTGCAATCCGGCCACTCGCTTTACCATTTCGGTGCCCATCCACCTGATTCTTCTGTTTCGTAAATGTCTCCTGCAGCTTTGCAAAATTATCCTCTTTAAACTGGTCATTCTCATCCACCACAAGGTACAAGCCAGATCCACCCACCGGGAACACATAATGCTGTAAAGGTGTAGGCCTGAAGTCCGTATACACTACATGACAGGGTTGTTTATGCAAATTGCATATCCACTCCGCAAATTCTGTCGCATTCGACATGGTCGCAGATAAAAACACCATCTTGATTGCTGGAGGCAAGAATATAATAGTCTCCTCCCATACAACACCTCTTTCTCGGTCTTTCATATAGTGTATCTCATCAAAAATAACCCACGCTACCTCCTTTAATAGTTCCGTACCCCTATAGAGCATTCCTCTGAGGATTTCTGTAGTCATGACTAGGCAGTTGGCATGAGGTGAAAGGGTCACATCACCGGTCATCAAACCAACATCAGAAAACTCCTGATTTAACTCTCTGTATTTCTGATTGCTTAGAGCCTTCAAGGGTGAGGTATAGATAACCCGCTGCTTGTCCCGGAAGGACATTGCAATGGCATACTCAGCTACTGCTGTCTTACCAGCAGAAGTGTGAGCAGAAACCAAGACAGACTCATTCCGCTCCAGGCAAGCTATTGATACTCGCTGAAATGGATCTAATTCAAAAGGATATGTTTTAGCCATTTTGTCATTATAAATTGGATTCTCTAACGTTCCGTGAACTGATTCATCCTTCGATGAACTGAAGTCATCTGGAACAGCAACCTCATGGATGCAAGTTCGAGAAATATTGCGCCTTTTTACTGCACTTTCAGATTTTTGAGCTTCGCTGGGTAATGAGGGATTTTCACTTGATGGTTCTTTAGAAAGCTTCCTCTTGCCTGTAACTGGGACCGTTTCCATCTCCTGATGTGAGTTTCAATAATCCTGCACGATGCAAGCTTAAAATGTCCTGATAGAGAAGAAAAGATAAATGATACAACATACAAATAGAGAAAAATCATAGTAAGAAACTGGATATTAAGAGAGATTTATTTATGGAATAACTACAAATTCGAGCGTGCAAAAGAAAAAGCAAGAGAAAATAAAAAAGGGAATAAAAAGAGGTTTCTCAAACTAGACCCATTTTTTTACAGAAAAATCACCCCCAAAAGTAAGACAGATGTAAAGCAGCAAATTTTTATGAAGTATATAAATTAAGAAGCCTAAAATAACATGCATATTCGAAAATAGGACATAAAAATGCTAAAGGCACAATAACACACTGTAAACTCTGATATAATTGTAAATTTTAAATCTCAACGGACATCAAGAACTAAAAATCAACTATATAAGTACGAGATATATCCCAATTACATATTTCTATAGCATCCATAAAAATTATAATCCGACCACACAAACTAGAACAGCACTATTCTAGAGCTAAATATACTGTACTATTGAGCCGTTATTGAAGAAATAAGGCAAACAATCAAATATAAGTATTCATGCTCTTTCTAGACTATTATAAAGAATCATGAAACTAGGCACACGTTTATTACAAAAAGTGCAACTAAATTCCCTTCTTTTAAAAGTTACAATATTTTTCCTTCCCTTTAAGTAATCTAACTTAGGCCCCAAATTTTAACATAGGTTGGCAGCAGTCAATAAAGTATTAGATTACCAACTAACTTTAAAACTGTGATTTGGACAGACTGAAGCTATTGTTTACAACTTCCTAGCCTTTCGTTCAACCGCCACCATCAAAGAATCGACACCCACCACCTCACCTTCTCCATCCTAAACACCAACAACATACAAAAAAAAACACCGCCAACATATGGCAAGGTTCTTGGAAATGTCATTTAAAAAAATATAAAAAAACAAGTGGCAGTTGCAGCGCTCAACTATGTCTTTCAATCACATCATCTTCCAGATGGCATAACCATTTATTGCATCCACACCATAACTATTGTTTGAGAATTCAAAAACTCGGGCAGGGAGTGTAAAGCACTTTTGAAGTAACCATCAGTTATAGTTCTAATGGAGACTAATGGTACTCAATAGCCATGGTGAAGGGGAAAGCGCAAAGAGAAAGAGCAGCAGCCAGCCTTCAGTAGATATTAAGGGGATGGTGTTTAAATGGAAGATAGCAAAAGAAAAATATAAGAGGTGATATTTCCTGTGGCTTGTAGCTACTACAACTAAGAAGGCCATGATTGCTTAGCAGCAACAAAGAACAATAGATTTGAAAAGCAAGGAGAAGAAGAGGATTGTGATTAAGAAGTGTAACCACCGAGAAACAAGAGAAGAAAGTGAAGATAGCAATGACTATTTTTTGTTCACATCTCCATGAGCAAAAAAGTAGAAACAGGATTTGCACAATGACAGAGATTGACAAAAAAGATTTGGTGGGTCGTGTGACCTGTGTCAAACAGAAAATGCAATTTCTAAAATATAATGGTAGTTAAAATATGAAGATTAAGTGACAAGATCTAAACTTTTCTACAAATAAAATACAAATATATACATCCATTTCCATATAAATATGGGCACTATTTTTTATATCCATAACTTTCTTATGCAAAATAAATGATTATTACCATTTATAAAAATTTTCTAAAAATATTTCTTGATTATTGAAATATATTAAAAGCTAATTTGTAATCATCAGCATTAGACTTAAACCAACTATTTTGGGTTGGCTTTAACCATCATCATTCCTAATCTTTCAATTCTGATTTTATTTATTTATCTACTTGGTGCATTTTCTAACAACTATTATACAAGCTCAACCACTTGAATCTATTTTTAACTATTTTTTTCTTCAACAGTTGTCACTTCAAACTTTCAACTGTAATCATTCCTTAACCGTTCTTCCCAAGTTTTTTCATATATTTATCTTAACACACAAATTTTCATAATGCACGACTTGAGGCCAGTTTAGAGTGGCTACAGCTTTAAAAAAAAATTTGTAAAGTTGTTGCGGAGAAAACAACTTCTTAAAAAGCTATAGTGGGAATCACAAATATATATTTATTTTTCCCAAAAATTAGACAACAATTTCCTTATAGCTTTCAGCCACACTCTAACATGTCAGGTTGAAAAAAACTTCTCACAACAGAAACTTAACAGCTCCCCAAATGAAGCTTTGGTGGCAGTCTGAAATGCAAAACATGTAGAAAGATGTCCTAAACAAAACCTTAACCATTAGCAACTTTCAATTTTATGATACTCAAAATCAAATAATATAGTTTGTCTAATTACACTTTTATAAATTTTGCCTTTCAATTTACATTATATCCTATTCTCGCATAAAACTCCTAAACTATTTGTTTTTTAGCCAAACAACCTTAACTCTATGAGTTATAACCTCATTTATATCTCCATTAATCTATGAACAAAATCAACGATACATAAATGTATCGCAGCAATATAACTTTATCATTTAGTAACATTAATTGATAATTATCACTATCACACCCACTAAAATGCATATCATATTCTCACTCTTTTCTATATTTCTAAAGCCTCCAAATTTTAAACATTTTCTCAATATTCTAAATTCTAGATGTATTGAAAGGTAATTACTACAACAACAAGAAGCCTTTATCACACTAAGTGGGACCAAACGCATGAATCCTTTTTCTCCATTGTGTTCTATTGAGTGTCATATTTTCATTTAATTCTAATAAATTAAGATCATTTTTTGTATAATATGCCCTAGTGTTTTTAGGTCTACCTCTCCCTTTCTTAACATAAGTCGAATCTAAAACATTTACTCTTCTAATTGGATTATCAGCTGGTCAACGATTAATGTGACAAAACAATCTAATACGACACTCGCTAATCTCGTCTTTCACTATGGCTACACCAACCCTTTCACGAATACATTTGTTTCACATTTTGTCTCTAAGTGTCAAGCCACTCATCCACCTAAGCATTCTCATCTTGACAACACTTGACTTAGTTTTATGTTTTCGTTTTAAAAGCCAACATTATGTGCCATAAAGCATTGTCGGTTCACCACCATCTTATAAAATCTTCCTTTAAAAAAAAAGTGAAACTTTTCTATCACATAATAGGCCCGATGCATTCCTCCATTTCAACCAACCAACATAAATTCTACTAATAACATCCCCATCTATATCACCATCACTTTGAACAACAAAACCGAGATATCTAAAACATTCACACCTTTTAATGACTTGATCACCCATAGTTACAACTCTGTCACTAGATCTACTATTACTAAAATTACATTCCATATATTCAGTTTTACATCTACTCAAACAAAGATTTTAGACTCCACTGTAGACCTCCATAATTCAAGTTTTTCCTGAACTCTTTCTTTAGTCTTACCCACAAGAAAGATATCATCAGCGAAAAATATACACCAAAGTGCATCCTCCTATAAATTTCGAGTAAGAGCGTCCATAACTAAAGCAAAAATATATGTCCTAAAGCCGATCCCTGACGTAATCCAACTGAAATAGGAAAATACTTGGCAATCCTCCTTTTGTTCGAAAAAAATATACATATCTTTAATGACTTGAATATAAGTCATATCAACACCTTTCTTTTCCAAGACTCTCTAAGGAACTTCTCTTGGAACATTATTGTAAGCATTTTCGAAATCAATAAAAATCATTGAAAGGTAATTAATGCTTCTAAAAATTTTAAGTTCCAAGACTAAGAAACAATACTAAGAAGTGTTCAAAACCCACTATATCCAACATTAAGTTTAATTTAAATACATTCAACAAGATGTAATTTTTTTACCAATGATAATTAGCTCGAGTTATACTGCTTCCATTTCACAAATCAAAATGTGTGAGGTTCCATCCATGTTTTTAATTTAGAAAAATAAATAAAATGAAGAAAATGTTCCACTCTTCAAAACACAAATCATTCTTCAATTCAATACAATTAACCAAAAAAGCATAATCGCTGACGGCAGTTAGAATGCTCCCAAACTATACATATCACCATATAATTGATTAATGCCACTAAATTTCTCAGGCAATGAATTGCTACGCTATATATATGCAAAAAATATACCCACAAAAATTATATGCATCGTTTGCGACACAGTTCCTCATCTGCATTAGCATTCTTACAACCAAAAGCCTAAAACCTGAAATCCACTTACCTGGGCCAACCCAAAATCAATTCAAAAACAAATCCTAACAGCAAAACGGGCGATTATACGCGCCTTAATTACTAAATTCTACAGGAATGTTATAATGAAGAGTGGAGGAAGATACCCTGGCGGAGCATCACTTAGAGAAAACGACGGAAAGAAATAGGCATATTCGAGGTCATATATAGTGGAAAAACGTACCAACGTTAGAAAAAATGGCCGCCGTTAGAGAAGATTGGCGAGTCGGCGTAGCAAGCCTGCGGCTTATTCGGCCAGAAGATGAGGAGAGCAGTGCAGCAGGTACCTGCTTGTCTAAAATGTACAATTTAGGGATTTCTCCAATTCGCGGCTTGAGCCGGACCGAATGACGGGCTAAACGTGCAGAAGTCTATCGCAATCGCAATTAGGATCTTGAGACTGAGGGTTTGTTGGAAGGCAGACCCTCAGGCTCCAATTTATCTAGTTTATTTATAGAAATAGTTTAACGTGATAAGTTATTGATTAGTAACTGATTCAGATAAATTAGTTGACTGTTTAATTTATACGTGTGAAAAACGATTGATTCTGTAATGTTTTTGAATAAATTATCATTCGGTCTACATGCTGGCATAATAATATCATTGTATATATAATAATAAATAATTACAAAAGCGATGATCTCAATTTAAAAACATTCTTCTCGAGAATATTAAGGTGTTTTAATTGGATTGTAGATCCTAAAGGTATTTTTAGATCTTTTTTTTAATTAACTCTTATTTTTGTAAACTAATCATTGTCCCACCCTTTATAGAAATTGGTTAGTCTTATTACTGCCTAGGATTGGAGTCTTATTTTCTCAAGTCATTAGCTTAGTTCTCACTAAAATTATTTTGGCTCAAGATCTAACTTTGTAGGATTAATCATGACTCTCCTCGTCTTCGCTTCTTCCTCTCCGATTGAGAATCATGCAATAAAAATCCTGCACAAATTTGCAGAAGACCCCGCACGAATTCGCCCTTTGTTTCCTTCCTCAATGGTTCTGGTAGAAGCGAAGAGGAAGGATGAGAATGATGGAAGTTTCAGAGGTCTCTATAAGCAGTGATGTCATAGTTTCCTTCCCAGCTAGCTCTAATGGTGATTGTTTAGCAATGGATTCGTTCACGAAAGCGATGGTTTTGGGTGAAACTAGCTGCAAAGGAGAATGCAAAGCACAGACAAGGGGAGGGCAGTAGAGTAAAAAACTTGGAGCGAACGCGGGCCATCGGGTGGATCCCGCGGCCACATTTATCATTAAACGAAAACGTCGTAAATTGAATCGTGTGACAAACTCGTGAAACAAACAGTTCGGCGGCATTTTTAAAACGCCGCTCACACAAATAATCGGCCCAAACAACCCCTGAATTGTATGGGTGTTAGAATTTTAATATGTTCTTTGTGAACACGCTTTAAGAGTTAAAATCAAACGAATGAGGAAAATAGAGAGTAGAGAGAGTATAATAAGTCAAGAATTCACTGTAGAATGAGCCAAGGAAGATCTCTTTGTTTTTCCTTTTGCCTCCTATTTATAAGGGTGTATATGTACAACTATAGAAATGAGAGAACAGTTAAGGAAACTACTCTTAACACAAATGATTGGTCGGCTTGCTTAAATTCAGTTGGTTGAGACGACCGGTTGAGTGATGACTGTGCCTTCCAAAGTAAATGTTGGTCGGCTAAGGTGTCAGTCGAAGGACGATCTTGCCCACATTAGTAAAAGTGTATCGGCTGACAAGCTTGCAATCTCTTGCACGCGTCTTGGTCAGTTGGGATTGAAGGGATGGTCCGCCGATTGCACCTCTCGTAATAGTGTGTCAGTCGATTTTGATCACATGGTTTTTTATTGGATGGTAGGATGTATCGATTGTCTGACTGTCATCGAAGTCATTCGATTGCTTTAAGATTTGTGATGATAGTTTTGGTGCATACATATTAATTCTCCATAATTTCCCGCTCCTTGAAAGCGACAACAACTATAAGGATAGAGAAATTATTAGCGTTAGATGGTACTAGAATCAATAAAATCAATTCAATATTTAAATCCCATTGGATTAAGTGCTCAAAGTGTTCTATAAATAGACACTTGCTAGACATTACATCTGTTTTCGCTATTTCGCCTCGAATAATTGAGTTGCACCATGGGTGATGGTTCGAGCCAGACCACTTTGGACCCTAATATTCTAGTGAAGTTACGCTACAGACCAATGGCTTATGGGGAGAATGATAGAGTTAAGAAAAGGAAATGTTTGAAGCCCAAACCCACGTTGCCTGATCAGGTTGACTCATATGAGGATCCAGAGGGGCAGGCTTCGAGAGTCCCTCGCTAAGAGACTATGGCCCCTAAGCCTGATAAAGGTGTGAGCTTTGAGGGCCAGTAAGCCCTGCTTTTTGAAGACGTTGAGGAGGGTGGAAAGAGGCCGAAGTGAGCGGAGGTCGGCATCTTCATTAGCCACTACCGCGAGAAGGTGGAGGAGCCTCCGTATGAGGGTGAGAGAAGCATTTTCACACCTTTTTTGAATTGATGGATAAGTTTATAGGTACGTAAAAAAAATTATTTACCATCTTGATGTAGACGATTCCATTAGTTCGAAAGGATGCTTGGATGCAGGGTCATCAAAAGATGTGTCCGAGTCAGACCCAATGTTGTGGTCGAGCCTAAGGGGGTGGTTGTCGTGCCTTTAACCTTGACTTTTGTGAAGGGAGTGCCCGCAATCCGACCTTATGTCTTCTTCTGGTCCAATACAGCCAGTTATTTACCATGTTTCATATGACTGATGGTAGCTCCATTCCGTGTTTGTGGGATTTCATTCAAACATCGCCCGACCCTCGGTAGGGTTGGCCATAGGTCTAGTGCAGGAGTACCAGCTGCTCCGGCAACCCGGGGCTCAGAGATAGAAGCCTTGTGGGTGAAGGTCGCCACTTTGTGGAACGGTCTGGGTGAGCTTGGAGCTCTTCACAAGTCGATTGACCTATGTAAGTTTCACCGCAAGCCTGATCGGCTGGAGCAGATCAGGTTAGAAGGGGTGATGATTCGCAGAAGGCTAACTCGAAAGGGATATGTCTGATGCGATGTGACTTTAAATATGTTTTAAAATACAAGAATTTGATACCACTTTTTAGAAGATTTAACCTCCAGCAAATGGTGCCAAAAAAACTTGATGTGCGAGATTTACTTTTATAATTTTATATTTAGATTTAATTATTGTAAATGTCACAATTTTAAACACAAGTATATGTATAGTTCAAGTAATACAGGGCTCTAGTGGAGTCCTGATTATCGATCGCACAGAGATAGTGAAATAAAAAGTAAATATAAGTAATATTTTGAAATTTTCTTATGCAATTATATATACCCTTTATATATATATATATATATATATATATATATATATATATATATATATATATTATTTTTTCTAAAATAAAGAAAGCAATAAGCAGTAAATTAAAATAAGCAGTAATTAAAATTCTATGCAAGTGTAAAAACAACTTTCTCCTTTTTTAACTAATCCAAGAATTATAAATTAATTATTGTATGGAATTAAGATTATGGTATTGTGTCAAATAGAAGCATTCATATTCTTTACCCTTTGGTCCAGATGCAAAGAATATTGACTAATCTATAGTTAGGCTCAGGATATTTTATTAGTAGAATGAGTTAATCTAGACTCACATACGTTAGATGTCGAGCGTGGTATGGTCGGCTCCTACCAGTGACCCGTTACCTTTACTATAAACTAAATTATTAGAATTTAATTCGTCACTCTAAAAACTAATTAATTATATGCCCAAAAAATAATATCTTCATATTTATTTGCACTTCACCTTAAATAATCCGCGTATAACTGCGATTACTCTAAGGATTCATGTGATATCTACTAGTTAAGAATTTATCTCCGGATAGGTCTCAAAATTCTTCAACGAGTTTTAACAAATTAAATGACCAATTTTAAAAAGTAAACTAAGATCGGTATTAATATCATCACAATATTTTAAAATATTTTATATTTAATTCTCCTACGAAATTTAATTAATTTATAATTTTTTATAGTTGAAAGGAGAAAAGATAACTAACTACTCAGAACTCATTAAAATAACACAACAAAAAATATTTATAAAACTTTGAACCAAAGTATAAATACTTATCTGAAGTGTTCCTGCAAGAGCTCTGCTGACTTCTACTGAATTCAAAGCAATGATGAAAGACTCCAACATCAATTACACACAATAAACACTCAAAATAAACTTACTAAATACAAAATAAAGTGGCACCCTAAGTATGGAAGAGACTAAATTAAACTAGAGATGAGAGGAAAGATGCTAAAATGGGTATGTGTACTAAGAGGGGGGTTTTTGTGCGATTTTCTCTGTAGAATGGACTCCTATTTATAGAGCTTTGAATTTGATCAGGGGTTGCTTAAAGGCACCTCTTCAAAATTCGTCAAAATTCAATGTATCTGGCGCCTAGGCGCCGGACTCCGTGACCAGGTCTTTCGCTCCTCTTCACTTTGGGTCACACCTCTTTACTTTGGGTCGCACCTCTTCCGATCCAGACCATTTCCTTGTGTCCAAATACATTGTATCACATGTCCTATATATTAGGAATAACTTTCAGTCTTCTAGAAGCTCCAATAACCTCTTAACACCATCAAAATAACAGCCCAAAGTCATCAAAAAAACTTAACAGCGTACGTATCGAATCGGCGCTTGGTGCCGTGACTACAGAGCTCAGGCGCCGTGCCAGATAATTCCAAAAATTGCTTCATAAGCTCCATTTTTGCTCCTTTTTGCTTATTTTTCCTTCTTTTTCTTTCTTGGACTCTTTTTAATCATCTACATACAAAAACATGAAAATATCTTTCATTAAAGCATAATATCCTTAAGAATTGAATCATAAATAAGGCATAAAAATGGGTATTTTTTAGGTAGATTAAATTCCCCCAAACTTAAACTTTACTTGTCCTCAAATAACCATTTTACTTACATAAAATAGATAACATTTGGAATGAAGCTTAAATATTTAAGATTTCTTATAATTTTTTGTTTTATAAATGCTTTAACAAATCATTAACCAAAATTCACTAATTAAGTTTAATTTTGAGAATTTAAAAAATTTTAACTATCAAATCATAAGACTTCCAATTTTTCATTTATTTCAAGAATAATTGTAGTTTATCATATCAAGTTCACATAAAATATTTACAAGAATAAGATTTTCATGAAATATATTTTTTTAGTAAAAATACATGTACATAGAAATTAAGTTAAAAATGTAATCAGTTTTTTCACTATAAGATGATTCAAGTGAAACCAATTTTTGATTAGGCATTTCCTCAAGCTTCTCACTTTCTTTTTTTTTCTTTTATCTTTTATTTTATTTTATTTTTTCTGGATTGTTTTTCAATCCTTTTTTTTAAGTGATGATTACTATTTTTGGATAGCCTGTTAATGATTTTGAACTTCATTATCTTTAACTTATTTTCAAAAACATATACATTCTTACTTAATAAATATGACATTAATAATTTATTATTTTTCAAAAATTATTTCAATCTTTTGTTTTTCAAGCAATAAGCTTGATTCCTTAGTATTTCAAAAATACAATTCTCTTTACTATAAATAGAAAATTTTTTATCTTATTATTCTTTAAGCTAAATAATTCTATTCTTAAAATCAATCAAAATTTTTGAAATTTTAGTTAAGTTTACTAAATTATTTATAAATTCAAAAATTTAGGTAATCTTAGACAGATTTTTCATTCCTTATGTTATGTTAATATTTTTTTAAAAAAAATATTAGTTCTTTAAGGACAAATAATATTTAAATTTGATAGATATTTTTCCTTCCCCTAAACTTCAGCTTTAGTATAAATATGAATTATGAAATTTTCTAAAGCATGAGAGAACGATAAAAACATGAATTAATCTAAGTATAACAATGAAGTAGTAAGGAAAAAACTAACTTCTACTTCTACAGATGCTTCAATATGAATATAACAGAAATGATTAAGCATATATAGAAAAGTTTTGCAAAACAGGAGTTAATTTCTAAAAATATATTTTTTTATTTTAAACATGCAAATTTACTAACTATTCATAAACACTAAATAATAGACTGAAACAGAAATAAACTTTTATAGAAATTCATTCACATCTCAGTCTTAAACACACATTAAATAAGCTAAGAAAAACAGTTTTAACCTAAAAAGTTCACAACAACTCTAACAAATAACATCACAATAAACAATACAATAAATAAGAAAACACTCTAAAAACAGAATCAATAATCTCTAGAGATAAGTCAAGCTACTAATCATTGTCTGTAGCTTCATCATCATCATCACCAAAAGAGAACTCCATATCCTTAGGATCAACATAGGGTGAAAATACGGGACATGTAGGGAACTAAACATCATGCTCTCCCTTCAGAAATCTCACTAAATACTTTGAATATTCAGCATCAAAATCACTCTTTCTTTGTGTATACTCAGAAAGGTGATCAATCTTCTTGTCTATGGTATCTACTCTGCAGTGAGTTGAGAATAACTCATGCTGCTCGCTCTATGAACCGATCATGCATGGTTTCCCAAAATGTAGATGATGGCTCGGCGAAGTAGATGATCCAGAAGTAGAAGCTCTACTCGAAGTAGGTAATGAACCAAGCAGGTGCAGTAGAACTCTTACCTCGCAGATCGATCATAAATGTCGACGCTTTCTCTTCTATAGGCTTCGTCGACTTGAGCTTTTCCTCGAAAGCTCGATGAACTACTCCAACACTTTGACATAGAGAATAGATCGCTGATGGAAAACCAAGTCCAATAGATGTGCTAGAACGAGCAGTAGCCTCCACAGAATCATAAATAATGCTCCATACATCAAAAGACTTCCTCTCTTGAATGCAGTAGTTTAGAATAGCTCTATCTTTGGTAACTTCACTCAGATGATTAGATGGAAGGAGATGAGCAGAAATAAAGTAGTGTCATGCCTTGGAAACACCATTAAGCTTAGAAGATGAAAAATTTACCCTTTTTCCATTCCGAGTCTTCCAGGCTCCAGTACTATCAGTCAGGTAGGCAATGATCATGTCCAAATCTTCCTCAGATGGAGATAAACATGAGTAATAACACTCAATGTTTGGCGGCAGGTCATAGAAAATGTTGATGCGTTCAGGAGTGAATCCTACTCCAAATCCTCGAACGAAAATCTCGTATTCCTCCGCATCCACAAAATTAGCATAAAATTCTCTAACCACCGGGATAACGACAATAGCAGTGAAATAGCAAAATCATTGCCAGTTGAGTGCAACGGTTGTCTCCTCAATTTTTCCTCCAGGATTATAAAACTTCGCTCTGAGATAAACTTCCGAGTCGTAGCAAAATCATTATATCAAAAATGTGCAGCAACAATGACGAACTTGCTACGATCAAAGTTTTCTCGATCCTTTCCTAACTTAGATTTAGGTGCCATCTAAATGTGAAAGAAAAACACGAAATAAATTCAAAGGATCTAAAAAAATAAACTAATTTAAGCTTTTCAAACTTGAAATAACTTAAACACTCATGGATTTAACCTTAAAAAATTAAATTTTTTCTCAAAATTTCGGTTTTTCAAAGCAAAATCCATGGTGAAAATAAAAAATAATAAGTTTAGAATGTAGATCTGATCTCGAGATGAAGAAATCGGGTGATTTCAAGACCAAAAACTTGAAAATCCAGCTCTAAATGGGATTTCTAGTTGATATTTTTGTGAAATACTGTGGAGAAGGAAGCTTAGGCGTAAAAAATGACGTGGGGGTTTCGGGTTTAGGCCAAACCAGCGCCTAGGCGCGAATTCTGACGCCTAGGGGCAGAAATCTGGCGCCTAGGCGCCGAATTCTCGCGCGCTGGCGCCAGACTCACATTTCCAAAAATTCGATTTAAATTAAATATTTTCCACCAAATCTTATAAAATTTGACTCCTAATTACGCTTATGAGGGTATTTATCCATTTTATAACCTCCAAATATTTTCACAATCAATTTAAAATGAAAGTATAGATCCACATAAATGTATCCAAATTCAATTATCATTAAAAATTCATATTTTTAAACTAAAATAATCATTAAAAATTAAATAAAAATAAAAAAATTATAAATTCTCCTCTGATGTTTTAATTGACCTATGAGTGAGGTAGTAGCAAATTTTCAAAGTCATTTGAGTTGAAAGAATTTTGAAGTTGAGGTCTTTAATGGGTAAAAGGATAATTTTGGAAATTTTTACCCTAATTAAAATTTAGAACCAAAGGGTAAGTGGAAAATGTTGATCCTAATTAACCTATTGGAATGATTAAAATATAAAGGTTCAAGTAGTACGAACCAACTCACATTATTTTCTATCAAAGGGTAACTCTCCTCTTAGATACTCATCATTATGATCAAAACGAGTCTCTAATCCTCGCATTTGATTTTGTACATATATAATATCACCTTGTTGAATAATTAACTTCCCCAAAACAGTGTCTAAAGCAGAAGTACCAGATGTGGAAGACCAAGAGGCTGAAGCTGAAGTTGAAGTAGAAGGAATGTCACAATCTCCACTATTGGATCTAGAACCAATATGCTTTCTATAAATCTCTAAATTTGTTTTTCCAATGGGCTTATGAGGTGGCAAAATTTCCTATCATGGCTCGTACTTAACTTCAGATTCTATGCACATGGTGGAACCCATACCTCAAGTTGTTCCTCCTTTAAAGGAAATAATTATGTCTTGTAAATGAGAGAGATAATATATATATATTTCCTCATTTGAATGCAATAATTCAAGGTGGCTCTCTCCCAGGTTACCTCACTAAAAGGGTTAGTTGGAAGAATTCTACCATAAATAAAGTAATGCCATGCATGAGAATGAACGATAAATTTTGAAAAAGAAAAGTTTACCCGACGTTCATTCTTAATATTTGAAACTCCATATCCGTCAACCAAAAATCCAATAATCTCATCAAGATCAGCATTAGTGGGATTAAATTTTGAATAGAAGCAAGTTCGAACACTATGTAGCTTGTAAATATGATTAATCTGAATATGACTACTATCTATACTACCCTCTCACAAACACTAAATCATCAGATTCATCAGACAGGTTGGCATAAAAATCACAAACCACGAGAATCACAACAATGAAAATGAAATAGTAGAAGTTTTCCCATTGTCGTTCAACAGTCAAATATTCAATAGTTCCTCCAATACGAAGAAAAATTCCTCTGTAATAAATTTCTTAGAATGCATATCTTCATATCTGTCTTGAGCTTTCAAACTAGAGAATTTCTCGTTATCAAAACTAGTTTGTCCTCTACCCCTCATCATCTTAGGATCCATGTCAAAACTAAAAAAAAAAATCAATAATATTTGCAATAAATTCAAAGTGTAAATTCATAAGACTCCTACAAACACATTCTAAACCAAATATGCATTCAACCATGAATTTCTAACTATTTCATTAAAATTTCAATTTTTTGGCCTAACTATCATGTCGAAGAAATCCATGGTGAAATTAAAAAATTTCTAAGTCAAAATGTAGATCTTACCCAAAGAAGATTAAATCTAGAGTTTGAAGCTCTAACTCCAAGCCAATCAAGCACAAATTCAAAATCTAGGGGGGCAAGTTGCAAAATAGGGGAGGAAGAAGACAATCCAGGGGAAAAATTGGTGAGAACTGGCAGTCCAAGTGCTTAATAGTGTAACTGGTTCAGTTCAGCGTTATAACATCTAGTCTTGTCGCTATAGCGCCATGTATGCGCTGATGAGTGGTGATATAGTGCCTAATTGTGGCGCTATGGTGTCATTCATACTCATTCAAAATTTTAAAATCTTTGTATTTTTTGAAAGAGAACAGAAAATCTAAGATTTCCAAACTCTAATATTCAAGTTTTAACGACCATTTTGAAAGTTATTGAGTTTGCCGTCATTCCAAAATTTAGTGCGCAACTACCAATCCAATCATTGAAATACATAAAACCAACTTTTAACAACAAAAATGAGCTTATTTTCTTATATTAATAATAAGTTCAATACAAAGGACACAACATAGACTTAATTAGATGTCAATACAGGCATAGATAAATATCCTGAAGAGCTAGACCCACTAAAATATGAAAGTCGGTACACCACACATAAACACTTAATATTAGCATGTTTTTCTATCTAAGAGTTCATCTAGGAGTAATTGTGAACAATGGTGCCACCATCCTTTTCACCCTCCAAAAAATTATGATCAACATCATGATAAAAAGGAGTGCGAAGAAATTCTGTTGCAACCTTATCATCAATTCATTTGTTATTGTTATACATACTTACTTTATAGTCTTGGAAACACACTAAATGATTGAATTGGAGTTTCAACTGCCAATTCAAATTTTCATATAGGTTGAACAAGTTTCCATACTTGGTGTCCATACGGGATATCTCCTGTTCAATTTTCCTAAGTTTGTCCATAAATCACCCTAGCCTTAATGCTAAGAAACCATTGAAGTAGATATGAGCAACCTTATGCATCATCTTTATGTCTTCAAATTCCCCATTACTATTACTCTCCATGATCTCTAAGTAGGAATGAATTTTATATTCTCTAATCTCTCTAAAATGCTTAGAACTATGGAAGGGATGCCTCCTTTCCCTTTGTAGGTTGTTTTATATAGAAGAAAGGGGCAAAAAACTGAAATTTGGGTGGTTTAGGGAAGTTATTCGAACTATGGCGCTATAACGCCAATCCAAAATTTTCAATGTCGAATTTCTTTCATTCCCTCTTCATTTCATCTATAAAATAATATTTTGTGTCAACTTAATCATGTAAGACTTAATATAACATTATAAACTCATCATAACAACAATCACTAATCAAATCAATGCACTTCAATAAATATGAGTTGCCTCCCACAAAATGCTTGGTTTAACATCGTCAGCCTGACATATCCAATGCTTTTAATTTGGTTGACCCAACATTATGAACTCCTCAAATGTAGGACTATCTCCACTTAAATAAGCTTTTAATTTGTCTCCCTTTACCTTAATCATTCTTCCAGTTTTGAATCTTCAATATCAACAACACCATATGGATAAACTCTTACCATAATAAATGACCATAACCACTTGGACTTAAGTTTTCCTGTAAATAATTTCATTCTTGTATTATATAACAGAACTTCTTAGCCAGGCTTAAAATGTTTTTTCAAAATCCTCTGATCATGCCACATTTTCATTTTCTCCTTATAGATTTTAGCATTTTCATAAGATTCTTTTCTTATTTCATCAAGTTTAATTACAATAATTATTTCTCTCCAAAATCTTCTAAATTATAATTAAACTCTTTAATATCCCAATAAGCTTTATGCTCCAAATCAACAAGCAAATGATAAGATTTCCCATATATGAGTATATATTGTGACATTTCTATAAGAGTTTTGTAAACAGACAGATAGACCCATAATGCACTATCAAGTCTATGGTCGCATATTTTGGGTTAAGTGTTGTATTTTGAAAAGGGGTTGTCAACAGAAGTTGTCAGCGAATTTTAGATTTTAAGTTTAATTTAAATTTATATATATATATAATTTGGAAAGTAGCATTTTGATTTTGTTTTTTTTAAATAATTTTAAGTTTGAAAATTTTAAAGTATGAAGTCAAACTAATCTCACACCTCAAAAAGTTTATATAAACGAGCACCACATTACAAACCGTGTCTCTATCCCGAGGAATGGACACACTGATTGATAATGAAGTTTGATTAAATAAGCTGATAGATTTGTGACATCCGTTTGGTATGCGAACCAACTTTATAAGCTGACAATTTTTCTTACTTAATATAAAAGAATTAAATAGGGTTTATATTATCTGGGTTCTTAAAGTTCCCTATAAGGGCAAGCCCCTATAGTTAATTACATCTTAAATGACGGGAATCATTTAAGAAAACTCTCGATAATGATCAGTGGTTTTGCTTTCAAGAATTTCAAAGTTTGAGGTTTCAAAGGATTGAATTTAGGAAATTTCAATAGGAAATAGATCAAATTAGGAACAGTTATTTCAGGAGTCCAAAGGAAGAGAAGTAAGGGATGTCACGGATCCGAGGAAACCCTCGGTGACTTTCCCAACTATCCTATTTGTTTGGCTTCAATTTAAAGAAAATTATTTAATGTTTCAATCCTGCCAATTTCAATTTATTCGGACTTATACTTGTATGATACGATCATACAAATAACCTCGAAAATGTGAGGGTTTATGTCGTACCAAACGACTACCTCGGAGTCCTAAGACGAGTTAGGGCTTAATTTGCATAACATGATTATGCAAATGTCTAAGGGGAAGTTGAAGATTTATGTTACACTAGGCAAACTACCTCGAGATCCTATGGCTTGTTGTTTAATTCTAAGGAAGGGTTAAGCTGATGAAGACTTGTTTTGCTGTTGAAGATGGTCGTGCTGCCCACCGTGCTTGCTCCAAGCTCCGCGTTGTTGCAGAAGGCTTAGTTTTAGAAGCGACAATCAAGGGGGTGAGAGAAGTGTTTTGGTTTAGAGAGGTTGAAAATTGAGATGGCTTAGTGTTTTAATTAAAAAAAAATCTTAAAGTTGATTAAGCAGAACCAGTTAAGATCCTACGGTTTCATCATCCCAGCACCACTATTTTCATCAGATTCACTTAGTCCAAATGAATTTGCTAAACTCAACTGAATGAGTTCCACACTTTCATTTAGACCGTGGGAAATCTTGTTAGCAACACGTGAGTTACATCATCCGAGGGATTCCCGATCATCCAATGAGATGTTTTAATTTTAGTTATAATTGCAGTTTTGTTTTGTTGGTGATTAAATTTTTAGTTATTTAAACATGCTAGGTTCGATCATTTTCATGAATTTGTAAAGGCAAGAAAGTAAGACATTTAATAAATTGCGGAATGTAAATTGCAATGAACTTAAATGCGTACCTGGAAGGCATTCCGTCATCTTCATCCGCACTTGAAATACATGTTATGACATTTATATATTCACAAATAAATACCTAGGTAAAGCTACGTGAAGGCTCTGATTATCTACCAAGTCCTATGATGTCTAGGTTCCCAGTTCAGTTAAGGATGATTTTCTTCATCAAAGAGCAATGAAGTCTCACCGTTCTTTTAAAACATCCCATCAAGTTAGGGAAGTGCTCGGAACTTAATTCTGAACATCTTCCTAAACATTTTTAGGGATTATTTCGAGTTCAGCTAGTTTCATTGTGGTGATGAATCAATCACCCCAGTTTAGTTGAGTTTTGACTCTTGCTCGGTGAATTTAGATGTTTGATTATCCTATAAATGAGGCGACATTTCATTTGATGCTTCATTTAAGAGTTATAACAATGAAAGTCTTTAGGGGCAAGTTAGTTCATTAGAGAATTTAATCATTCTTATTTTAAAGTTTGAATTAATGGTTTAAAGTGATTTAATTTAGTTATAAGGTTTTGATTGATCTTTTTTTTTAATTTTTCTAAATTATTTTAAGTTGGAAAAGTATTCAAGTTGTTTAGTTTAGTTAAATTTTAATATTTTAAGTGGTCTTAACCTTTTTAGATTAATTTTAAATATTTTAAACTGATTTAGTTTTAATCATAACATTTTAATTAAAAATTATTCCAAATTAACCTTAATATTTCAAATTTGTTTTAGTTTAAGTTTTAAATAATTTCAGATTAGTTTTGATATCTTAAGTTTGTTTTAATTTGATTTTCTTACTTCAAATTGGTTTTAATGTTTTAAGTTTTAGCTTAATTATATTTTTTTAAAAAATTATCTCCCTTTTTCTTTATTAGTTTCAATTATCATTTTATAGCTTAATTAATAAGAACTTAATGATATTTGATTAAATCATTGATTAGGGATTCAATTTAAAGAATTAGAATTTGCTTATATCACGTTCCCTAATCTTAATAATTCAAGCCTTAATTGATCTTCCAAAGTTTAGGTGATTTAATTAATTAAAGTTTCTTCTTTAAAGTTTAAGGTGATTAATGAGTTTCTACCCCTTAACCTCTTATGTTTCAATCATCCAAGAGGAAAATTAAGATCAAATGTTTACCCTTCCTTTTGGTTTAGCCTAAATTTCAATTAAGGTTAAAGTTCCTTAATTATCTTTATGTCCTCTTAAACTTATTCATCTCATAATTTATTAAATTAAACTAAAATGAACTTGAAATTTCTATGTCACCTCACTCATATGGTAATTAAGATATTAGAGGAGAAAATGTGGTTTTTCTATTTTTAATTTAATTTATATAATTATTTTAGTGGAAAATAAGGATTTTCAATGAAAATTCTACGACATGACCAAGAGGAAGTTTCTATCTTTAGGAAAATTAGGGAAAGTTCCTGCTGACCAGAGGACTATTTAGGCCAATTTTTGTGATTTTTTTAATTTTATTTTATTTATTAAAATTATTTGAGTTTTGGAGTATTAATTAATTATAAAATAAAATTGAGGTGGAAAATTAAGTTTTATATTTTTCTTAAATCTCTGATCCCAAGGAACTCAAAGTAATAAATTTTATATTTTTTCTGATTTTTTCTTTGAATTTTTAGAATTATTTTAGTGAAAGGGTTGGAAAATCCATTTTTAATATTAAAAATTACCCTTAGCCTTTAAAAATAAATATCTTTACTTAGAGACTTAGGAAAAATATTTGGTTGATTCTCAAGTGATTAGGAGACCAAATATGACATTTTGGTGAATTTTAATATTTTTATGATTTTTATAATTTTTTAATTATTAAAATATTTAAAATTAGGTTAAAAATGAAAATTTTAGAAAAATTCCAATTTTAATTTTCTTAGACTCCTCTGATCCCAGAGAGGCCTCAAAACTGATTTGGTGAATTTTTGAAATGTATTTTGAGTTTTATGAATTTTTTAATTTAAAAAAAGGCAATGTAACTTGAATAATCCATTTGACTTGAAATTTTTATGTGGGATTCCTTTGACCCTAAAGATCAGTGGAGAATTGATTTCATGTAATTTTGATGTGTAGTTGTCCCAAATTAATTTAATTTCAATTTTGAGGTTTTGGCTAAATTAGGGATTGTTTAAGTGAATTAAATTAAGTTACAATTTTCCTAGGGTCCTCTGGTCCAAAGATACTTCCCCTGATGTTTCTAAATTTTAAGGATTAACATGCTAATTTTCATAATTAATTTTCAATAAAATGACCCTAAACTTAGAAAATAAACAACTTTCCATAGACATAGCCTCTGACCTTGAAAAATTCAGGGAATGTTCTCAAGATCAGAGGCTACAAAAGCCTTATAGTCTCATGTCATGGTGAATCATGCATGTTAATGGAGAATTAAAACATTCAGAATAGTATTAAATTAATTAAAATTAAATACTCAACAAAATAACTTAATTATTTTTCCACATTATTCTCCTCTATTCACTGAGCAAGAGGGTATTTTTCTTTTAATTTTATAATTTATCTATGCAAAGTTATGCATTTTCAAAGTTCTAGGATCTAATTAAATAAAAAAATAACCATATTTTCCTACTTAAGTGACGCGGCGCCTGTCGGCATTATTTTTAGGTTGTGTTGTATTTTAAAAGGGGGTCGCCTAACAGAAGTTATCGGCGAATTTAAATTTTAAATTTGATTTAAATATATATATAATTTAGAAAGTAGTATTTGGCTTTGAAAATAATTTTTAAATTTGAAAGTTTTAAGATATGAGATTAAACCGATCTCACATCCCAAATAGTTTATATAAACGAGCACCGCACCACAAATCGTGTATCTATCCCTAAGGATAGACACACTGCTTGATGGTGGGGCTCGATCAAATAAACTAGAAGTTTTGTGACATTCGTTTGGCTTGCGAACCAATTTTATAAGCCGACAAATTCCCTCGCTTAATATGAAAGTATTAAACGGGGTTTATATTACTCCGGTTCTTTAAAATTCCCTATAAGGGCAAGCCCCTATAGTTAATTACATCTTAAGTGACGGGAATCACCTAAGAAAACTCTCGATAATAATCAATAACTCGCTTTCAAGAATTTCAAAGTTTAAGGTTTTCAAAGATTGAATTTTGGAATTTCAATAGGAATGGATCAAATTTTGGAATATTTTGTTTTGTGAATCCAAAGGAAGAGAGGTAGGAGAAATTACCGATTCGAAGTGAACTTCGGTAATTTCCCGACTATCCTATTGTTTGGCTTGAATTTAGGAAAGTCCTAATGTTTATTTGATATTTCAATCTCGCCAATTTTAATTAATTAGTGCTTATATTTGTATGATAAAATCAAACAAATAACACTAGAAGATGTGAGGGTTTATTGTCGTATCGGACGACTACCTCGGAATCCTAAGACCGGTTAGGGCTTAATTTGCAATGCAACCGCCTAACGAAGAGTTGAGGATTTATGTCGCACTAGCAAGCTACCTCGAAGTCCTATGGCTTCAGTTGTTTAATTCTAGAAAAGTTTTGTTGAAGTAGGTTCAAGTTTTGTCGACGACGATGGCCGTGTCGCCCACCATGCTCCAAACTCCTGGTTGTTGCAGAGGTTTAGTTTTAGAAATCATAAATCGTGAGCCGAGAAAAGTGTTTTGGCTTAGAGAAAATCTTAATTTCCAGTGTGTTTTTTATGTTTTATTTAAAACAAATCTTAAAGTTCGATTATAACGACACCGGCTAAGATCCCACGGTTCCATCCTTCCGCATCATTATTTTTATCGGATTCACTTAGTCCGTATGAATTTGCTAAACTCAACTCGAATGAGTTCCACACTTTCATTTAGACCGTGGGAAATCCCGTTAAGAACACGTAGGTTACATCATCCGAGGTATTCCCGATCATCCAACAGGACGTTTTAATCTGAGTTGTAATTGTAGTTTTGTGTTCTCGTTTCGTGATTAAATTTTCGAGTTGTTTTATATTTTCGAATGTCGTGGCGGTGAATTTTATCTCGCAATGACTTTTAACTTAATTTTGGTTTCGCTTTAGGGCTATCCTAAAGGTGTGGGTTTTCATGCAACGATTGTTTTATCATGCAAGAAAAATAAACGCAAGTCATAATAAAGTAAATCGTAATAATGTAAATTATCTGGAAAATAAATCACAGGAAAGTAAATCGCAATAATACAAATGCGTACCTGAGGGTCTTCCCGTCATCCCAAATCGCACTTAAAACACAATTAAGATATTTAAGCAAGTTCCTAGTAAGGCTAAGGGAAAGGTTATGGTTTTCTACCAAATTCCTAATCCTATAGCTAGTCATTTCTATGACGTTGGCTAGTTCTTTGTGTTTTTTTGAGGACGATTTTCTTCATCAAAGAATAATTAAGTCCAATTGTTCTTTAGAATATCCTATCATATCGAGGAAGTGCTTAAGGAGAATCTTAAACATCTTTTCAATATTTCTAGTGATCGTTTTTAAGTCCAAATGGATTTAATTATATAAATGAATTAATCGTCCGAGGTTTTCAAGTTTTCGTTAACTCGCCTAATGAATTAAGACATTCGAATATCTTATGAGTGAAGTAAGACTTCATTCGATGTTCCATTTAAGAGTTATAATAACTAAAGCTTTCAAGGGTAAGTTAGTATTCAAACGATTTGACTTAAGTTAAAGGTTTAAATTTGAATAATGTTTCAAGCTTACTTTACATTTATTTTGAATTTTTTATGTCTTAGTGTGATGTTATATTTAATTCAACTTAATTTAATTGAGTTTTAATTTAGTTTAACATAGTTCAATTTAATTTGATTTGGTGTTTAATTAATTTGATTTGATTTAATTTAATTTAATTATTTAATTTAATTTAATTCAATTATTTAATTTAATTAATTTAATTTAATTTAATTTGATTTAATTCAATTTTATTTAATTAATTTAATTTATTTAATTTAATTTAATTTAATTTAATTTAATTTAATTTAATTTAATTTTTAATTTAATTTAATTGTTAATTTAATTTAATTTAACTTAATTTAATTTTTAATTTTAATCGAAATTTTAAAAGAGTTTAATAATTCAATTAAGTCTTTTAATGTTTCAAATTTGAGTTATCATTTTAATTAAGAGTTGAATATTAATGAGATGATTAATTTAGGATTTTTTAAATTAAAGAATAAATCTCTTCCTAATAAATATCCCTATTTTAATAATTCCAATTTATTATTCCTCCAAATTTAATCTATTATTTAATTAAAGTTTAATCATTTTAAAATTATTTAATGGGTTTCTACCCTTTAATTATTTAAATTTCAATCATCCAAATCAGATTAAGATCAAATATTTTACTTGTTGATTGTTTATTAAACCTAAAGTTTTAATTAAGGGTTAAAAGTTTAATTACCATTTTACCCATTAAGCTTAATAATTTCATAACTCACTAAATTAAACCTAGCATGTAACTTGAAATTTTTATGTGACTTCACTCATATATCAATAAAGACATGAGAGGAGAAAATGTGATTTTTCTGTATTTAATTTATTTATATAATTATTTTTGGTGGAAAATAGAGATTTTCAAGGAAAATTTAATAACATGACCAAGGGAAAGTTTCTGTCCTTAACAAAATTAAGGGACATTCCTAATGACCGAGAGAAGCACTTGGACCAATTTTGGTGATTTTTTGAATTATATTATTTTTATTATAATTATTTTGAGTTTTGGAGTGTTAATTAATTTAAAAATAAAATAAATGTTGAAAAATGGATTTTATATTTTTCAAAAATCTCTCTGATACCAAGGAAAACCGAGAAGCAAATTTTGCAATTTTCTGATTTTTTATGATTTATTGTAATTATTTTAGTGAAAATGCTAGAAAATACATTTTTTTAATTTTAAAATTACCCTAGGGCTTTAAAATTTAATATCTCACTAAATGTGATTTAGTGAAAAATATGGGTTTGTTCCTAAGTGATTAAAATTCAAAATGTGACATTTTGGTGAATTTTATTATTTTTGTGATTTTTTTTATTTTTTAATTATTAAAATATTAAAATATTATTAAAAATCAACTTTTTCGTAAAATTGAAATTTTAATTTTCTTAGGTTCCATGATATCGAGAGGCTCCAAAACCAATTTAGTGAATTTTTGAAAAGTATTTTAAAAGTTATGAATTTTTAAAGTTTAAAATGGCTAAGCGACTTAATCAACCCAATTAATGTGGTTAACTAGTTCAATCGATTCTCAAATTTTTATGGTGGATTCCTCTGATCCTAAAGGTCAGTGGAGAATTGATTTCAAGTCAATTTGATGCCCGGTTAATTTTAATTAATTAAAGACCTATTTTGGGTGTTTAAGCCAATTAGGGTTGCTTTTAAATGAACTAAGTCAAAACCTATTTTTCCTAGTGTTCTTCAGTCATAAGGAACATCACCAAATTTTCCTAGAATTTATTTCACAACATGCTATTTACTGGAATTAAAATACTCAAAACAATGACTTCGAACTCGAAAAATCAAGAACTCTTCATAGGATGGCCTCCGACTTCGGAAAATTCGGGAATGTTCCCAAATTCGTAGGCTTCAAAAGCCCTATGGCCTCATGCCATGGTGAATTGTATGCATGCATGGAGAATTAAAACAATGCGTAGAGTAAATAAATTATAAAAAATAAAATATTCGATGAAATTAAGTGATTTCTTTTCCACATTATTCTCCTCTCTCACTCGAGCAAGAGGTATTTTTATTTTATTTTTGTGATTTTCCTACACGTAGATATGAATTTTCGAAGTTTAGGAATTAAATAAATAAGAAAATACCCTATTTATCTATTTATCCACGCGCGCCGTCGTCAACCTCGGCAGCTCCGAACGCACACGCGTCGCGCTCCCATTCGACGCCGCCACCCGAGCCGGCAGCCCCGGCCCCGCGGTTCTCGCATCGTCTCCCGGTCCGACGCAATCCCGGCCGTCCGTGCGCGCGTGTATCGAATGGACTCGCATCCGTTCATCGTCCCCAAGTGTTCTCACCCGAGAGCCGTCCACACTAAATCCCTAAGATCTCACTCGATTCTCAATGGATTTTTACGTTCTTATACTCTCATCGATTCGTCTCAAGAGACGAACACATCTATACCGCTAACATGCATCGAAACTAAGGCATTCGAAATGCGAGAATCTCCGAAGCCTCGGGACGGAGAGTTAACTCATACCTTAGCTCGCAGAAGTGCGGCTTCAATCCGAGAGTTGTCGCACCTTCGATCGGGTCCCAGAGAAGCTCCGGATGAAGTCTCCCGGTCCTGGGAATCGTCCGGATATGATTTCGACCAAGCCCGATCACAAAGCTCGGAGGCCGGAGCAACCGGGTGGCCCGAGATGGGGCTTTGATGCGCGGACACCTTCCCTCGTCCGGTGAAGCGTGTAGAGCCAATCAATTCGGGAATTGGCTCACCGTGGAGAAGTGTCCCGGTTTCGGGCGGAATTTCAACTCCGAAATCGAGCTTGCGCAGGAGAAATGCCAGGGGATCTCACCTGGGATCAAGTGCTCTAAGAGTGGAGAAGGGTCCGGAACAATTTTGCGCGAGTTTCGGCAAGGTTTTGCTTCGGCTCTCCTCATGGCCGAGAGGGGCGGAGTTTGGGTCAGGAGAGGGCGAGGGCCTCCCGTGGAGAGTTGGGGCTCGGGATCGACCGCTCCCGCGAGGAGAAGATCAGCCATGGTGACCACTGTGGACGGGCGGCCTCACAAGTGAGAATTTCAATGTCGGCTCACATGCGAGCTCTCGGCCATGGTGTTTTCCGGCGGCCCGGTGGCCGGCCGGCCTAGCATGGGTCACCCTCGTGGTCAGTGTGTCGTGTGCCGAGGTTTGTGCAATCAATCGGCAATTGTCATGTGTAAAGGAGTCGGATCGAAATGGAATGCGGGATGAGCCTATTTTGGGTCCAAATGGGTCAACCCACCTTGGGCTTGGTTCACCTCCCCATGGCCTCGATTTTGGGCCGAGAGGATCGACTGGTCGCCCAAGAGAGAGTGGTGTGGTCTCTATCCACGATGAGGCGGCTAAACATGGTTTAGTGTGCGACATGCTTAAGGTAAAAAGGCTTAATGAAAGATTAGGAAAGGAGCCCCTCCTTTTACCATTAATGGCATGGTCACATGTCAAGCCTCCCATGGCTTCATGTGGCTTGTCAATGGCTTGCATGGCTTGTCTTCGCTTTGGGAAAGTCGAGTCAATTTCATAAAAATGGTTTTAAGAAATTTTTGGTAATTTGATTGAATTTGGATGAAGCTTCATTTGGAATAATTCAATGATGATTTTAGGACTTAGGTAATGGATTTAATTAAATGGATGACAAATGGAGATGTCATGTGGGCTTTAGGGTAGATTTGGGCTTTTAATTTTGAAGGAAATGGGCTTTTAGAAGGGTTTAAGGGAAGTGGCTTTTAAGTTTATGAATGTGTTCATGGATGAAAATTTTTGTAAAAGGTTGGGCCAAATAATTGTTGGGTTTAGCTCATGGATGTGTCATGAGTAACTTGAAGCAAATTTGGGGTAGTTTGGGCTTGAATCGGGTTGGATTTGGATTCTTTTGGTGAATGGGCCAATATAGGTCCAAGTGGGCCAAGTTGGGCCAATGTTGGGCTAGGGTTGAAATTGATGTAGAATTATTGTTGAGAAGTGTTTATGGGAGTGTTTCAAAGAGGTTTTGACTTTGGTTGGGCTTTGATTTTTGGGGCTTGGGTTCATTCTGGGTTAGGTTTCGGCTTAGGTCAAAAAACTGGCCTTAAGGTCAAAAGTGGAATCGGATCCAAATGTCAATCAAATTGACTTGAATTTGGTATAGATTGGTATTGGGGATGTTGAATTGAAGTTTAGAATTGAATTGGACCAAAATTGGGGTCAATTGGGTAGGTTTGGTTTGACATCGGGTTCACTTTGGATTAAAATGGGTCAAATCGGGGGTTTTGACAAAAGTAGGGTAAATTGACAAAATTGGCCCATGGTGTAGTTGGACAAAATGAAATTGGGAATATTTGGGATTTTCTGGAATTTTCTGGGAATTTTTTGAATTTTTGGGCCAAGAAGGGTATTTTGGGTTATTTGGAGGGTATTGGGGGGTATTTTTGGAATCTTTGGTATTTTTGGGTATGGATGATCAATTTGAGTGATGTGGAGATGTTTGGGATTAATTTTGGAAAATTTTGGGTAATTTGGAAATTTTGCAAAAATTTGGGTAATTTCGCAGGTTTGGGTAGGTTTAGTAGGTGTAGGTCTCGTGGGTCAAAAATTGAAAATTTGGGAAATTGAAGATCGGGTGAATTTGGGTGGAAAGAAATCATTTTGGTTGAGCCATGAAGCCATCTCAAGCCCATATGAGCCAGGAGAGGACTCATTTGAGGCATTCACTATGTTGTTCCTAACCCTCTGCGCCAAGGGCTTAGGGGTTAAGGACCATCCATGTGAATCACCTACATGAGTCGGGAGGTTAAGTTGGGTATGGGTGTGGTTTTAGGAAGTGTGTGGAAATGTAGTGTGTAAGTGTAGTGTAAGTCAGCCCCTTCACTGCACTGTGCCACCTGCAGGCGCTCCTAAGGCCAAAGAGTCCCATAGGAACTCATCCTTTAAACTTCCACATTCGATTTCAACCCTCAGGTGATTAGGGGTCTATAGTCAAGTTTGTGGAGTTTGCGAGGAGTTTAGAAGTGGTTTGAATTTCTAAAAGGCGGGTCCCAATTCTAGTCCTCTAAGATAGTCAAAGGAAAAGCCTAAGGCTAGATCCTAAGTACTAAAGAGAGAAGAGAAAACCTCATCAAAAATGAGGTCAACAGCGCCATGTCATCCTGGGACGGATCGAAGCTCCACACGGCGTCTCTCCATTTGGCGCTACCATCTGAGTGAGCGCCACACAGTCCGCGCTTTATGTTTTGTGGTTCCATCTGGCTCCATCCCTGCCATCCGTTCGATACACGCGCGATCGAACGGTCTCCGATCATCGTCTCCGTCTGGTTCAACCCAAGAGTCGTTCACCCTAAAACCTTAAAATATCACTCGAGACTCAACCAAATCAAGCACGGTTGGTATCTATTGACGCGTATAGCCTAAACGAACACATCTATACGGTTAACATGCATTGAAATTAAACAGAACAAAATGGAGAATTGTTGGAAGCTCGAGAGGGAGAAGAGGTCAATACATTTGCTCAGAGAGGTGAAGCCTCAATCAAAGATGCTCAGCACGTTCGTTGGAGTTGTAGGAGCCTACGGATTGAGCCTCTGGTTCTGGTGAGCTGCCTAGGTATGACTTCGCCCAAGCCCGATTTGGAGCTATGACCGATAGAACAATTGGGTGGTTGGGTGATGGGACTTTCACTGGGGAACTTCTTCTCTTGGTGCTGGGAAGGTGTGGGTGAGTTTAATTGGATTTTGTTTGAGGTTCCAGAAGTGTTTTGTTTTTGGCCTGATTTTTTACTGAGAAATTGAGCTCAACCAGGGGGATTCAGGCCAGGAGGACAGTGGGGCTCTTCTTCTCTAGGCTAGGAGAAGGTTTGGGAGCAATTTGGGGGAGTTCTATGAGAAAAATTTCAACACCTTTAGCATGGCCGAAAGGTGTGGGTTTTATAGTCATGGCTGCTTGGTGGAGCTCAGGGCCAGGCAATGAGTGGTTTAGGCCTCTTAGAGTGAGGGTTGAGCAGGCAAGGTGGCTGGAGAGTAGATGGCACACTGCCAAGGCTCAATTTTGAGTTTCAAGGACAAAGGGGGTGCTCGGGAGTGGGTGTTCCGGCGGCCGGGCAGGCTGAGGAGGAGTGGAGGAGAAGTTCGGCTCAATTAATTGAGGCATGGGGGTTGCTTAAGGTGGGCTAATGGATGGGACTTAACCTTTAGCAAATGGCTAAACCCAATGGTCCCAAGTGGTGAACCATTGGTCCATGGCTCATGGGGTATGGGTTGGGTCAGGTCAAACCCACTCTAGGAGGCCTAGGGTTGGATGGCGAGAAGTTGTTTTGGTCCAATTTGGCTTGGATTGGTTTCAATTTGGATCACATGTGCACATGGATTGGTTTGACTTTAGGTTGGGCTAGCTTGAGTTTGTGTTGGGTTTTAATCAAATTGATCTATCAATAATGTGCAAATGTTTGTCATAAAGCTTTTGGAAAAGGTTTGGAGTGAAATTGAATTGATTTGGGGAGTGTATTTGGTGGAATTGGTGGTTTGGTTCAATTTGGTCACCATGAGTTAAGCTTGGGTTTAGGTTAGGTTAGAGCTTGGCTAGGGCTCAATTTATGATTCAAAATGATGCAAGTGATTGTTATGGAAGGTTTAGGATAGAAATTGGGTGGAAATTTTGGGTTTAAGGGATTCAATTGGAGATTTTAGGGCTAGGTGACAACTTTAGGGCAAATTTAGGGATTTTGGGTTTCAAATGATTTTTCATGGGGTTTCAATCAAAATTTTTTCCATATTAATATTGTATTTGGTATAGGAATGTGTTAGAAAGAGTTTGGGATTTGGTTTGGAGAAAATTGAGTGGCTTTGGGTCATATTAGGGTGAATTGGGTCATTTAGGTAAAATTAGGGATTTTGGTTTAAAGTTGAAATTGAACTCAAATGTAAACCAAATTGGGCTTGGTTTTGATTTCAATTGGTATTATAGATGTCTAATTGAAGTTTAGAATTGGAATTGCTCAGCATTGGGGTCAATTGGGTTGATTTGATTTGACATTTGGTACATTTGGGCTAAAATGAGCTAATTTGGGATTTTGGGTTGAAAGTGGGTTAATTTGGCAAAATTGAGTTATGGTGCAATTAAACAAAATGAAATTCATAATATTTGTTATTTTTTGGAATTTTTGGAATTTTAGGCAAAAAGGGATATTTATGGTATTTGAAGGTTATTAGGAGGGTATTAGGGTATTTTGGTGAATTTAAGGGTGGAAACTGTTTTTAAATGATTTTTAGGAATTTTGGGTAATTTTTAGGAAATTGTTTAGTTATAGGGGCAATTTAGATAATTTTAGGTAGGTTTAAGGACCTAATGTAAAAACCAGAAATTTTTGGAAAATGGAATTTGGTTATGGTTTAGTGGAGTAAAACAGTTTAGGTTGAGCCATGGACCCAGAAAATGCTCATCTTGAACATCTCATGTATTGTTCCTAACCCTCTTAGCCCAGGGCTAGGGGTTTGGATCCATCCATATGAGTGCTCTAATGAACCAGGAGTCAAGATTGGGTAAAGATGGTTTAGGGTTTAGGATGTGTGTAGGAGTGCAGTGTGTGCAAGCTAGACCCCACCAAGACCAGGCCACCCAGGGCTGTCCTAAGGCTTGAACATCCTATAGGAATTCATCCTTGTCTTCCTGCACATTGGTCCTAATCTTCCAAGTGATTTGGAAGTTAATGACTATCCATGTAGGATTCCAAAGAGAGTTAGGATTTGGTTTGAATTTCTAAATGGTGGGTTCCATCTCTAGTCTTCTTGGATAGTTAAGGAGAAGTCCTATGATTAGATCCTAAGCGATGAGAGGAAAGAAAAGACCTCACCAAAAATGAGGTCAATAGTCTAGCAGACCAATCTATCCTATTAGGATTTACAGACTTTTTCAATATTCATTTAATTTCATGATTGGATACTTCTGCTAAACTACTGGTTTGAGATGGTAAGCTGCGGCAATTCAATGTTTAATCTCATACTTTTGACTTAATGTTTAAATTATTCTATTCTGAAAATGACTTCCCCCGTCTGTAATGATTATTCTGGGCATTCCAAATCTTCTAAAAATATTTTTCCTTACAAATTTTGCAACAATCATAGTATCACAACGAGATAAAGAAACTTCTTCAATCCATTCAGAAACAAAATTCACAGCTATCAAAAGATAAATTTTTCCAGAAGATGGTATACATAGTCCCAAAAAATCTAAACCCCAAACATCAGAAATTTCAACTTCCAGAGTTTAAATTTAGGGACATTTCATTTATTCTATAAATATTGTCTGCCCTTTGACATCTATCACATGATTTCATATAGGTATTAACATCTCTAAATAACGTAGGCCAACAAAATCCAGATCATAAAATCCTAAATGCAATTTTATCAAACCCAAATTGTCCCCCAAAATCTAATTTATGATATTTTTGCATAATTTCACGGGTTTCTCCTGTCAATACACATCTTCAAATAACTAAGTCCTTACATTATTTATATAAATAAGGGTCATCCCAAAGTAAAATTTTAAATCATTAATGAACTTTTTAATTTGAAGGTTATTTAATTTGTAGGGTAAAATATTACTTAGTAGTTAACTATATCAACATACCACGGAATTCACCATTTATTAATTGCATATAATTGTTCATGAGGACAATTTTCGTTTATTTCATTATTAAATTTAACATTATTTTTCTTTTCAAGCCTTAAAAAATGATCGGCTATCTGGTTATTTGTACCATTCCTATCCATAACTTGAAAATCAAATTCTTACATCAGAAGGACCCATTTAATTAATTTTGGTTTTGCATCCATCATTGTCATTAAATACTTTATAACATAATGATCAGTATGCACAATACATTTGACTCTAATAAGATAAGGTCTATATTTATCAAAAGAAAACACTATAAGTAATAATTCATTTTCAATAGTAATATAATTAATTTGAGATTGATTAATGGTTTTACTAGCATAGTATATTACTTTAAAAATTTTATCGTCTCTTTGTCCTAAAACAACCCCCTAAAGCATAATCACTAGCATCACACATTAACTCAAATGATTTTTCCTAATCAGGTGAAACAATAATAGGTGCAATGATTAATTTTTTCTTTTAATAAATTAATGGCATTGAGTCATTCCTCATTAAAATCAAAGTTAGTGCCTTTTTTCCTAAAGATGACATAAAAGATTGGAAAATTTTTAAAAGTCTTGAATATAACGTATGTAGAAACCATCATGTCCCAGAAAAAACTTCTAATTCTTCTTACAGTAGTAGGAGGTGGTAATTCAATAATAATTTGAATTTTTGTTGGATATATTTTTATGCTTATTTTAGAAATCATATGTACTAACATAATTCCTTCTGCAATCATAAATTGACATTTTTCCCAATTGAGAATAAGTTTTATTTCTTCATATCATATTAGAACCCTTGTTATGTGATTTAAACATGAATTAAAATAGGTTCCAAAAACTGAGAAATCATCTATAAAAACTTCAATTTCTTACTCAATTAAATCACAAGAAGTTGACATCTTACATCTTTGAAAAGTTGCAGGTGCATTGTATAATCCAAATGACATTCTCCTAAAAACAAAATTTTTATTTATACTAGTAAATGTTATCTTCCCTTGATCCTCAAGAGCTATGGTATTTGGTGGTATCCTAAATTTCCATCCAAAAAGTAAAAAATAGCGATGCCTAGTGAGTCTATCCAACATTTGATCCAGAAAGAGTAAAGTGATATTTCTTAGTGGCAAGGTATAATTTTCTATAGTCAATACAAAGTTATCATCCAGTGACTTGTCTTATAGGAATTAATTCATTCCTTTCATTTACAATTACTGTCACTCCCCCTTTCTTATGAACATAATGAATATAACTAACCCAAGAACTGTCTGGAATCAGATAAATAGTTCCATCATCTAACTACTTTAAAATTCTTTCTTAATACATTCTTTCATTATATGATTTAATCTCCTTTGAGGATCAACCTTAGGCTTATCATTGTTTTCCTTCAAAATTCTATGTATACAGATGGAAGGCTTCCTTAAATATTAGCTAATGCTTGTCCAAAGGCTTTCTTATGATTTTTCAATGTCTCCAATAATTTTTCTTCTCGTTCTACAGTTAAATCTGAGGATATAATAACTATTAATGTAGGTGAGTTCCCAAAAAATGCATACTTTAAATGAGTAGGGAGAACCTTCATCTCAAGTTCAAAAGGTTTTTCGATAGAAGGAATCAAATGTTTACTATTTTTAGTAGTATTTAAATTTTAAAAATTTTCGTGAACATAATTTGAATCTTCAGTATTTATCGCATTTGATTTATCCTCAAAATCACTTTCATTTTAATTTTTTAGTTCTTTCTGATCTGATATGACTTCACATCTTTCTTGAAAATGATAAACAATCATATAATTAATAATGTTCATTCTATAGCATTTTTCGTCTTTTCCTTTATAAGGATACTTCATTGTTTTGAGCACATTAAATCTAACTTTCATTAACTCTCATGATTAGTTCTCCTTTTTATAGATCTATCATTGCACATCTGGTAGCTAGGAAAGCTCTCCTCAAAATGATAGGAATTTCTTTATCTTATTCCATATCTAACACAATGAAATCAACAAAGAAGATAAATTTATCCGCTTTAACCAACACATTTTTTATAACCCCCTTATGATAAGTAATAGATCAATCAGCTAACCGTAGGGTTACAGTAGTAGGAGATATCTCTCCTAAACCTAACCGTCTAAATATGGATAATGACAAGAGATTAATTCTTGCTCTTAAATCACATAAAGTTTTTCCACAATTTTTTTTTTTCAATTGCACAAGGTATGGTGAAGCTACTAGGATCTTTAATTTTTTAGGAAGTTTTTTCTGAATTATTGTACTACATTATTCATTAAGTGCAACATTCTCATAATCTTCAAACTTCCTTTTTGATTTAAATCTTCTTTCATAAATTTGGCATAACATGACATATGTTCTAAAGCTTCTGCAAAAGTAATATTAATTGTAAGCTTCTTAAATGTCTTGAAAAATCTTGAAAATTGTTGATATAACTTTTTATGTTTAAGTCTTTGAGGAAAAGGAGGTGGTAGTCTTTCTAAATAAATCATAGTTGGAGAGACAGGTCTTTCTACTTCATTAGGAATAGTTTCCTCAGGTTTTTCGGTTTTAGAATTTCCTCTCTCAACTTCAATCTCTTTTTGTACTCCAACATTTAATTCCTTTCTTCTCCTCAGTTGGATAGCTTTAACTTGTTCTTATTCATTATTTTTATATTTATGATGGATCTCAACATTATCGGGAAATGTTCCATGAGTCCTATTGTTAAGTGCGTTAGAAATTTGTCATAGTTGATTCTCAATGCTTCTAATATCAACACTTTGAATATGTAATTAATTGCTCATTTGTAACACCACTTCTTCTATAGACAACTTCTTCTCATTAATTTGTTGGCTAAATCCAGGAGGATAAGTAGGTCTAAAGTTAGAATTATCTTGGTTGTTCCAGTTTCTCAATGGGTTTATTTGATTGTTCCCCCATTATTGACTTCACCACTAGAGTTGTTGTTCCGATTAAAATTAGGATGATTTTTCCAACCTGGGTTGCAATAGTTAGAATATAGGTTAATGGGTATATTAATAACTTTTATAGTTTCTAATGAAGTTTGAGAATCAATCATTTGTCCTAATGAATTTTCTTCAATCATATGAGGTGTTAGAGAAAAATTCATTCCAATTTAATTTATTTTTCTAGATAATGCAGCACCTTAAGATGCAACCATTGAAATATCATAATTATCATGAATACTGGCTACTTTCTTTAGATTTACCCTTTTAGAGGGACATTGAAATTTATTTGTAACTATCTCTTCAATTAATGAATAAGATTCATTAAATAGTTTAGACATTAAAGCATTTCCAGCAGCATCTATGATAGATATAAGGGATTCTACAAATCCATTATAAAAAAATTGAATGATTAACCAATCTAGTAAAGCATCTCGTGGACACTTTCTAAGGAGTTTCTTAAATCTTTCTGAGGCTTTGTATATTTAGTCTCTTTCATACTAAGTAAAAGAAGTATATCATTTCTAGGCTTAGAAGTTTTTGAAGGAAGAAGTACTTAGCCAAAATATTTTGTGCTAAATCCCCAAAAGTTCTAATAAATTCAGGTGCTAACGAACTTAATCACATCTTAACTTTATCCTTTAATGAAAAAGGAAAAAGTCTAAGTCTGAAAATGTCATTTGATACATCATCATAATTAATAACACAAAGTTCTAAAAAACTCGTTAAATGTAAATTTGGATCCACAGACGGTGTTCCCCAAACTGATTGTTTTATACCATTTATATGATTGCAGGTTTAAGTCCAAAAGAGTTAGCCGCCATAACACGAGTTTGAATACTAAAATAAATTTCATCTGTTGTAGGGTTTACATAATCTCTTAAAGGTATTCGTAAATTATTATGTTCATTTTCAGTAGTTTTAATATTAATGTTATTTTGTGTTGTGTTTGCCAATTCTTAAAAATTGTGAAGTCCTTTTTATTTTCGAATTTTTCTTATCACTCATTCTAATTTAGAGTCGTAAGGCACTAAACCTCTAGACCTAGAACTGTGTATACAAAAAGTAAAATTTCAGAATAAAAGTACTCCTAAAAATTAATTTTTGATTTTTTAGTTTTTATAATTTTAGATTTTTCAGTTTTTTTATGATTTTAAAAAATGAAATTATGTTAGGATTAATTTTTAATTCTTCTAAAAATAAATATACAATTTAAATACAATTCTAAGCCAAAATATTCTGTCGCTATCCCAGGTAACGGTGCAAAAAACTTGACCCGACCCACAATTATGCAAATATTTATACTCCAAAAGATTTTCAAAAATTTGTCACAAATTATATTTTAGCGTTTAGTATGAATAATTAAAATGATTTAGAAAATAGACTATAAACTTTCACACTAGGGGTATTACACATGTATACATATCGTTTCAAGTAATATAAGAATTTCCTTAAAGACCTCAGTATCGATCCCACGAGAAAAGCTATAACTCTTAATTTTTACTTGCAATACCTCTATCTAAATTAAATATAAATATGATAGGAGATAAATGATGAAATTTTTGCAAAATATTAAGACTAAATTTAAGCAGAAAGTAATAACAAAGTTTAAAAATTATAATAAAGTTCAAAAGTGAGTTTGAATGTCATGAAAAAAATCTTTCCCCTTGCAAAGAGATGTTAATCAATATATGATTAAATGATTAAAAATATAAAATGATTTTTTGTTACAAAAAGAAGCATACCTATCCTTTATCCCCCTCTCGGTGCTAGTAAAGAACGTTGGTTAACCTAAAGTTTATCTCCAACTTGTGTAGTAGTGCTGAGTAGATTCTAACTTCTCACTTCTAGATACCCAATGTGCTCTTTCTATAGGACCTACTAGGCAACGTTACATCCAAAATTAAGACCGAATTTATAAAAGAATCTAGTATGTCACCCTAGAAACATTAATTTTATGCCCATCAAAACTTATCTCCCTATCTATTTGCACTCCCCTTAGACGATCGTAAGTCTCTCTTCATAGTGAACTGTGACATTCACAAGTTGGGTGAAAGCATAGCCCCCCCGGGTTATTATGTTTCTGAACAGATTTTAACCTCACAAGTTGCCAATTTACAAAGTCAATGAAGAATCAGTGGAAATTTCATCTCAATTTTTTAAATAAAACTAAATTCTTTAAACTATTCTCATCCAACATGATTAATTCCCAAATGCAAAGAGAAAGAAAGTGAACTACTTAGAATTCATGGAGATAAAACAAAAGCACATAATTTGTATTGAAAACCAAGTCTTAACAACAAAAACTTAAACACAAATACAAGATACCTTATGTCTTCACCCCACACAATTCCTGGAGTTTCCTTCAAGCAATTCTTCAAACTCTTACACAAAATATTACTCACACACATACAAACACAAAAACAAAAGAAAATCTTCCTAAATCCTTCTAATGTCTCTCCTCAAAAAATCCTCTAAAACTTTCTCTCTTTCATCCAAAAATTGGGCCCTTTAATGGATCTCTGAAAAATAGCCAAGGGTTGCTTCAAGCACCCATTCAAAATTTAGCAAAATGCAATGCACATTCTAAGAAATTGGTTCACTCGATAGATGGCGCTATGACACCATACAAAATTCTTCATTTCTGCTCCATTTTGTCCTCATTTTCTATAAATGTCCATTCCATGTACCTGAAACCAAAAACATACAAAATATTTTCATTTAAAGTGCAATATCATAAAAAATATTTATAAAATGACCATGAAATGTATAATAAAAACATGTAATTTTTAGGTGGATCATTTACCTATTGGTTGTTTGAGATGCTTTCAGTTCTTTTGTGGTTTCAGTGCTTTGGTACTATAAGTCATCTCTTTCTTTGTGTTTCTCGATTTATCTATTTTTGGTATAAATCCTCTAATTATATTACAAATACATTAGTTTTTATGTTTTATTAGCATTTCCTTTTTCTTTTTCTTCAATTGAGAAAAAAATTTTATGTAGAGTATTATGAGCAATGTTGGTTCTTTTTTTAAATATATCTATGTTAATTTATTTTGAGCTCTTACAAATATCTTCGTTTAGATGCTAGATCAGTAATTGTATTTTCTCTTCCTCTTCCTCAGATTGGGTAAACATTTTATGAAGAGAATTATGAGCAATGTTGGTTCTTTTAAAAATATATCCAGGGAAAGTTGTTTGAGATGTTGCAAATATCTTAATTTATGTATTAAATCAGTAATTGCATTTACATTTTCTCTTCTTAAATCCGGAAAAACATTTTATGAAGAGTTTTATAAGCAATGTTGGTTCTTTTTAAAATATATTTATGATTATTTGTTTTGAACTCTTGAAAATATCTCAGTTAGATGTTAGATCAATAACTGCATTTCACTTTCCTCTTCTTCAAACTGTAAAAGCATTTTATGGAGATAATCATGAGCAGTGTTGCTTCTTTTGAAAAAATATAATGTTTTGAGTTGTTGCAATTATCATAGTTTACTTATTAGATTAGTAATTTCATTTCCATTTCCTCGTATTCAATTTGGAAAATCATTTTATAAGGAGTATTGCGAGCGCTGTTGGTTCTTTTGAAATATATCCAACAAAAGTTATTTTGAACCGTTGCAAATATCTCAGTTTACATGTTAGATCATTAATTGCATTTCCATTTCCTCTTCTTTAATCTGGAAAAGCATTTCATGGAGAATATTATGAGTGCTGTTGGTTATTTTTAATATATATCCATGAGAATTTTTTTTGAACTATTGCAATTATCTTAGTTTAAATGTTAAATCACTAATTACATTTCTTTTTTAACGTCTTTTAACTGATAAAGCATTATTTGAATAGAATAATGAGCAGTGTTAGTTTATTTGAAAATATATCCAGCTATTGCAAATATCTCAGTGTACTTATTCGATCAGTAAACGTATTTCCCTTTCCATTTCTTCAATTTGGAAAAAAAAACATTTTATCGAGAGTGTTACAAGCACTATTGATTCTTTTTGAAATATATCAATGATAATTTATTTTGTGCTAAGGCAAGTATATCAGTTTAGATGTTAGATCAATAAGTGCATGTCATTTTCCTCTTCTTGAAACTAATATATATATATATTTTGAAGAGAATTATAAGCGATATTGGTTCGTTCACAAATATATCTAGGAAAAACAGAGGTTGCTGATTTTTTGAGAAGTGTTGGTGATTTTGTATTTTATAGAGAGTACTATGAGTACTGTTGGTTATTATTAAAAAAAATATACATGAAAATTTATTTTGAGTTTGTGCAAATATATTTGTTTAGATGTTAGATCAGTAATCACATTTCACTTTCTTTTTTTTTCAATCCAATAAAATATTATTTTGAGCAAATGAAAATATCAAAGTGTAGATGTTAGATCAGTGCAATTGTCTGTTGCATTGATGATTTTTAATTTTTAAACTACAATACATCTCATAATTGGAATGTCTAGCATAGTAATGATGAAAATTAAAATCAATGGGCTTAACCGACCACTGATTGTCAATTGCATAATTGATAATTAATATTTGCACAAATACTACTCGGTCTTAGATTATGCATGTCACTGTTTTCCACATATACAATATAGACTTGAAACCTATATAATAAAATTAGTGATCATAGATAGTCTTCTTTGATTAATTTATCTCACTGAGCTCTAAGGGTGTGTTTGGGGTGTCGTTACTGTTAACATCTAAACTGAAATTTTAGTGCAGCAAGGCCTCTTTCTGTTATTATGTTATAAGTAATTTGAAAACTGTCGTTATTCTGATATATTAAATATATAAGGATAAAATAATTATTTTCATTAGAAACAACTATAACACAACAAATTATCAAAACAAACTCCTACTTTTCCAATAACTTTTTGACAGTGAGTGAGAAGCTACTTCTTCAAGAAATAGCTTTAAAACAGCAACCGCTCCAAATGCACCCTAAGCGATGTGGAACCAAAGCTATCTCAAATAGATTAGATTAATATAATATTTCCATTATTATTTGATTACGATGGTGTGAGATAACTAATATCTTACTAGTCACTTAATATTTAAGAAATGTAATTAAATATTATAATTAATTTAATCTAAATAATTCACATTTAATTACTATTAAACCTTTAATTGACGCAAATGAGCTTTAGATTAAGAATACTTTGTTCATTAGTTCGAAAAATGCAGGGATAATTTTTTGAGTTCCATGATGTACTTCTGTTTATATTTTTGTCTTGGTATAGATTTTACATAAGTCTTTATCATTTACTTGAATTTCTGATTAAAATTATTATTGTTTAGATTTAAAATTTAAAATAAGAAAGAGTAATTAATAGTTACATGCCAAATATTTTTTAAGACTTAATGTTTATTAATAGCATTTAGGCATTAAATGCCTAAATTTAAAATTTAAACAAAGATTTATATAGATGTCACATAGTTCTTATGTAGTTATATGTCTAAGAACTAAAGTTTGTTTGCAGTAATTGCGTACTATCCAAACTTATTCGGATAAACTGCTTATTCCGATAATTCGTCGATAAACAATTAGTCCTGATAGTTCGTCTCGTCTGTTTGGTTTGAGCGTTTGAAAAACAGTTGATTTGCAGCTGTTTGGGGATAAATGACTATTATGCCCCTGAAATGAATAAGCTGTTAAACTGTTTGATTTTTGTGGTTTAATAACGACTTATCTGGAGCTGTTTGTAGAAAAAAAAATTGTTTTCACTCTTCCTTATTGTATTATATGATACTAAAGAGTATAGTAAAAATCTAGAGGTGGACAACTGAAAACTATCTCCTCCGGCCGCCACTGGTTCCACCACTTGGCAAACTTGCATAAACATGCTCAAAAAAATTCACACACACACACTCATATACATGAGAGTGATAAACACCTCCAACTTAAGTAATACTACAACTCAAAATAGAGATTACTATCAGATATAGACCCAGCCTCTTAACATACTCTAACTACATAAAACTATTGTCACTTCTTTATTTTACATTCAAACTTAATTTTTATAAGTTACATCAAATATATCTTCAATCTTTTGTCTAACAAATTCAAAATAATTATATATATCATAGGTAAATTATCAGTAAGATGCAAAAGTTTCACCTATCTTATATATCAATCTAGTTGACTGATATGTTTCAAAGGGAAACAATCATAGATTTATAAACAAATCAGCATTTAAACCAGATAATCTACATTGAGGCACATTAGAATGTTTGATATTTAAACCTCTATCACAAACCGATGCATGAGCAATATCGTCGGCAATCGACATTTAAAGCAGATAACCAAAATGTTTGATATTCAAAGGGAAACAAACATAGATTTATAACCAAATATAAACCTCTATCACAAAGTTTGATAGCTACACTTGTAACTCCTTGGTATCATAAACCTATGCATGAGGTTGTATTTCAATTTTAAAACTGTAATCATGTTAAAGATTTGTGTGCTATGCATGAAAATGTGAATGTTTTGGTGTTAAACATGCTCAATTTTTGCTTCCAAACAAGCCTAGCAGACTGCACACTGCACAATTACAAAAGTCATTCATTTCCACATCGAAATATCCTTTACCTGGGTGAGCAAGAGGCTCTTGGCTTCCTTCGGCAGAGAGGTAGGCGCGGGTTCCTTCGGAGGTCGCAGGGGTTTCTGGCGAGGAATCCTTCGGCTGGGAGGAACGACGGGACAAGGTTGTTCGGCTTCGTTCGACAACGATGAGGGTAGCAGGGGCATCGGGTGGCCTTCCTACTGTGCGCTAGGTATTGGACGACGGCGAATGGGAGATGCGAATGAGATATGGGTTACGGAGGTAATTTGAAGCCCCTAAATGCGAACGAAAAAGCGGACCGCGGTGGTCCCCCTGCGGTCGGCGTGTAACACAAAATGGAAACGGAGTTTCCAAATAAGCTGTCAAAAAACACAATTCAAATAGTGCTGCGGCGTTTTCAAAAATGCCGCCGCACTTATAAGCTGTGTCAAACGAGCGCTAAGTTTCAGTACAATAAGAAGATAATTGACAAGATCTTCCATGGATCGAATGTCTCTGAGAAGAATACACGTCACCAGACAGAAGTCTACGAGAATAAACAAAGATACTTGGAGGACGACTCGTACGACAATAGTCAACCTGATCGAAAACCGATCGAAGCAACCAACCAAGGGTCAACCAATCCAAAAGCCGGTAGAACAGAGGTTGATTGACTCAGAGACTGCTCAAGTAGAGGCCAACGAACAAGAAGATGATTTGCCGAATATTCATCAATTGCATGTCATGAAACCGATTGATTGAGAGCCGATCGATTAAAGAGGGTCAAGAGTGTAATTGAAATATCGTAATAATTCTAGCCCAGTATAAATAGAAGAGAATTAAATGTAATATAGATTGTTAAAACCGCATTCAAATATACCTCAACACCCTCTCATTCTCACGCTCTATTCCTCCAATATGATTCACATTCAAATTTGAGTTTATGTTTACTTTATAATATTTTACTGATTTATACAAGAAAATATATATTTCATCTTTAATAAAATAATAATAATAACAATTTGGATGTGATATTAAATATTTGAATTCTAAGTACTAAACTATAAATATTTAGATTTTCAACAATTAAATACAAAAAAATTAGGAAGATTTACGTAAAAACGACTCAATTGTATGTATTTACATCTCTAACATCTTAACTTCAATTTTCACATACACAACAATCTTATATATGAATTAAGAGATGCATTTTATTTTTTCAAAATTAAAATGGTGGTGCTTAAAAATTTTGATGTGATGTAAAAGATTTAAATATAAATGTAAAAATTGAAGTTTAGGTCCGATTATGTAAGTACATGGATTTGGGTGGCAAATATCTAAATGCCACTAAAATTTAAATGCTATATATATATATATAAATTGGGCTTTATTAAGTTCATTATTTAGGAGTTATTAAGTTGATTGTTTGGAAAAAAAATTACGTACGTAAAGCGTACGCAGCGTTTTGTACGCTTTACGTCGCATACGTAGTGCTATACTGGCGTATTTCCGCTGTTTTATCCTCAGAACATCGCTGTAACTTGACAGTAACCTCCCTGCAATCTTCTTATTTTTCAGGTTACATGTAAATCATATGGAGGTTATACGTACGTGACAACCTCCTATTAAATGATGTATGCAGCTCTGCATATACTTTACGTACGTAAATTTTTTTCGATTATTTGAAGATTATTCAAGTTTGTCATTTAAAATGAGATCTATGTAGATCCCCTGTACCTACCCAAGTTAAAGGAAGCAAACATCCAACAGAGAAAAGCCATTTATTTAACTGGGGAATTTACGTACATCTGCGCATATTCTTTCGTTTAAAAGCCTTTCTGCTCCCTACCCCTCACCCTCTCAGTTCCTGCCCAGTTCTCACGCTCACTCCAGCTCGCTCGCCTGAGAGAGCACGCGAGAATGAGCTTCCCCTGGTCATCGTTATCGTGTCAGAAGTCATTCGGGTTCCATTGCTTTGTTTTTCTTCTTCTGTTTGCTGATTTTTCCTTTTCAGAGGATCCCTACATCTTCGTGGACTGGGATGTCTCCTTTATCACGGCCTCTCCTCTAGGAAGCAAGCAGCAGGTAAATTTTCGGCATTTTTTAGCTATTATAATCCCTATTTTTACCGATTTCGTCCAACAAGTGAAAGTGCTGGTTTCCATGCTTTGGATTGGGGGTTGATTCTGCTGGATTGGGATGAAGGACAAGAAGTGGAAGTGTGATTCCTTACGATTTCCGTTCTGCGCTAGAGATGGTGTGCCCGGGTTCAATTTTTGTCCTCTTAAGGAGAATGGTTGGCATTATTAATTATATCTTTGTATGCTCGATGAAATGTACATGAATATTTTCTTGGATATTCCATATTTATGCGGTTCGTATTTCTGAACAAACATGTAGAAACGGTATTTATAAGCTGATATAAGTTTGTGAAGCTGTTTGGTGTCAAAATAAAAAATACAATAAAATAAAAAGTTTAGCTTTATTTCAGTCTCACGTCATGAACATGCACCAAGACATAAGATAAATCTCACTATACATGCCAGCATTACCACTGTTACCTATCAGAATCATGGAAATTTCCTTCTTTGGTGCACTTGAAGTTGTTCGTAATGAAGCATCTCATTTCGTCCTTCCATTCAATACGCCTGTTTGGCCATCTCTTCCCCAAATCTTGAAACAATACAATAACTTGCACCAGGAAATTCACTCCTTTATGTGGGACACTCCTCCTATGTATCGTAGGCACATGAATTTAGTCAGTGAATTCTACATAGTATTTCATACCTGTGGGAGAACTTAAAAGAAGGAATAATAAGATCTATTTTTGCTAGCAAAGTGAGGGAATGACATTATAAAAAGTAATGTAATATTTAAGTAATGATTGCATGTTAATAACTTTGTAAAGTCAACTCCTTCAATAGATCACAATTCATGTTGTGAAAGTAGGTGTTTGATTGAGGATATTAACACAACATTGTTTGATATATATAAAACAAAAGTAACGGATAAGTTAGTTTTCTTGTTAATATTGGACTCTTTTGGTGAAGTTGAGCTCCATGTCCGTCATGTTAAATTGCTTTCTTTATGAATATACAACCTAAGATAGGCTTTTTTTAGCGATTCCATCTATTGTCTATGAAGTTCCCTTGCATGATGCAATCATAGTTTTTGACAAGGATTTTTCATTCATGTTAGATTTCTATATCTATTATTTAAGTAGATCCGAGTTGATGATAATCTGGGATAATTGAATTGTGAGAACTCGATAAGATTTATCATCATCTTCCCCCCATATGTATTGATCCAATCACAATATATTTTATCATCTAATCCAAATCAATGTTACTAAGATAAAGCGTCATAGATTCTATTGATTAGCCTTAGTAAAAGATTCACTTTCATGATCAAAATAGATAATTCTCACAACTATTTGTGCAATTACTGTAGCTATAGTAAAATCATTGTAGCTAAAGTGAAAAATCCATTAATAACTTATAAACAATATAAATCATATTTCTAATTTCTTAGTAAATCACGGGCTGTGGGAGAGAAGCAGATGTCACGTTATGTTCTTCTGCATGCCAGAGAAGAAGCTGTGATCGCATGCGTGCGGGACGAAGCAAACGGGTGGTCATTGGCTTGCGAGAACAAAGCAGATGGCGCCGCAGACCGCCGCGGAATCGTCAAAAACTATGTGTGCAACGCTAATTTGCGTGCGAAGGAGGAAGAAGAGGGTTGCGGGAGGTCAGTTGCGTGCGAAAGAAGACTGAATCGGGAGGTTTGAAAAATTATGGATTTTTCTTCCTTTTTATTTGATTAGCAAGTGAGGCGTACGCCCCCTTGAGGTGCGACTTGTGCTCGGGGCTTAGAAAGCGTTCACCTCATGAGGTTTGTGCCCCCCTCATGGGATTGGGACAAAATGACTTACATTTTGTCTCGGCTGCGCCCCAGGCGCACCCCAATAACACCTTTTTAAACAGAGCTCACAACATTGTCTTGCCCAGGAAATGCGCCTCAACCCACACGTGGAGTTACGTTGGCTCATGAAGTGTTCCTGAGTTTGTTCCAATAATATATTAGGTTAGTTAGGCAGCTCATCCTTGATCTAGATTTCAAAGCTTACTGGCCTAGTGGATGTACTTTCACTAAAGTCCTTTGATTTCAAGTGGTTTTTATTGTAATTGGATTTGATGAGAAGAATCATTAATTGACTCATAATTTATAATTAAAGTTGTTTCAAACAATTGTTTTATTGAAACTACGTGAGGATTTCATAGGTTTATCATTCTTTGGCTCTCTTGTTTAGTAGATAATACTAAATTTTCATGTTCACCCTTGAGTGCATTAAGTGCTATGTTGATTTGAAGGTAGATATGCTAAGAAAACATTTCAAACAATGATATGATGAATGCATGAGGAGCTACAAAATGATGATGTAAATGCATTTTTTTATGACATTGAAGGCAAATAATTTTGCTAAAATGAGATTGTGATGCCAATGTTAATTCTTAAAATAACTTGCAATATAGAAGATATTAATTTTTGCTAGTTTTATATCGATTGGAAACACATTTAGTAGGTTCCTACTTCTAAGTGCGCAAGTACTTAATACTTATATTAAAAAAAAAAACTTAATACTTGGTCTAACTCTCTCTTACTTAGATTTAATTGTTGTGAAAAACCGACAATAAAACAAAAAAATAGAATGAGAAATTTGCAAAACAGAAAAAACAGAAACAGAGATTTACGTGGTTCGATAAATTGCCTACGTCCATGAAGTTGAAGAGGATTTTATTAGCTTTGTGGAATTACACCATCGTCGATCATATCGACGATTACAAGAATGCACTCTTTCTCTCTCCCTCTCTTTCTACTATCCTTCTCTCTCTTTAAACCAAGAGCCACCGGGAGAAGAACACATAGGAAGAAGAAGTGAAAAGCCAATCCTTGCGATTTCTTATCTTTCTCTGTAAGACAATGCAAGAGGAGGAAACCCTTGGGAGAGCCTCAGACTTCTATTTCTTCTTACCGTGTACAGTAATTTCACTGCTTCGGCCCACCAAAATGCAAGCCTTTATCGCACAGGAAACCATGAAGAAGCTCCCTCTTTCTCCTCCCTCCCTCTCCTCTCCGTAAAGCCAACGAAGAAGAACTAAAGAATACTTGCAATTCTCCTTTTCCTTTGTCCCATAAGCTAAGCACCGAAAGGCCTGCTCCTTTTGCTTCAGCCAAAGAGGAGTTAGGTTTGGATGTCCAAGAGCAGGTTTTGGCTTTAGCATTTTATATCAAGCCTATGAAGCCATTTAGGGAAACACAGAAGCAAATAGCGGGGAGTTTCGCGCGGCTACGCGATTCCGCGTGAGGAGGTGGCGGGACCGCTTGAAGAAGAGGTTGTCTAAAGGTGAATGTTGTGGTTGGATGGTTTAGGTGGCTCGTGTTGTCTGAAGAAAGGGTGGAGAAAATTGTTAGAGGTTGTCTGAGAAGCGACCACAAGAACTCTTATTACAATATGTGGACAAGACGGGCATCGACATGAGAATTCTTGTACAAAGGCATGTGAAGTGAGCTAAACATGAGGACTGCTATGTTTCTTGCTTTTTCAAATGGAAAGTACATGAAGTTGTTGCTGCATGAGAGAGATTGACTCAATGTTTGGGGCAATGGGGTAGGAGCGATCAGGTAAATTGAGGGGATGGCTGGGTCATAGGCTCGTGCAAGTGTGAGTGCCTTTGAAAAGAGAAAATCAAGTGTGTTCCGTACCAAAGGTATTCTATTACCTTTAACAGGATGAATGAAACCAAAGTGCCATTCTGATATAAGCCAAATCCAAAACTGGTGGGGCAACAACCTCTTGAGCTATAATGTACTCAGAAATAACACAATTTTAAGCATACTTGAAGGAACTTTTGTTTTGAATTGTACCTTAGGAGGTGAGGTTGATTTTTGCATAGCTCTATAGTCAGATGCTGATGAATACAATTAATATACAAATATACAAGTATGGATCGACGTAGTGATTGATACATAGTTGGCTTATATATACTTTGATATACAGTATAGTGATGATACACAATTATAACATATGGTGATGCAAATTGATAGATATAGATCATATGATTGTTACTTTTGATGGATTACTATAGAGATATCTTTTATTATCTTTGTACACTAGGCGGATGATTCTTTATTCATCATTTTGAAGATATCAATAAAGAACAGTTTTTCAGCATTCTGTTGAAGATTGATGAATTGCAACTGCTTCTAACTATTGTGGGTGTAGGTCTATGCAATTGGTTACAAACGCAGTTGAAACTAAGTTTCCCTCAGTTTAACAGAAAGGATTTGATGAACAAAAGAACAATATAAACAAGCAAACATATTAAAAAATATGAAAAATGAACAAACAAATAAAATAAAACAAACAAAGAAAGTCAAACAAACAAAATAAATAGAATAAAAAATAATAATAAACAATAGACAAGGTAAAATAAAAAAATTAAATAAACAAAATGAAAATAAAATAAATCAAAATAAAACAAAGAATACAATAAAAGAGTACCCAACAAGTAAATCAAATTGAAATAAATTGAACAACCGAAAATATATTCAAAATTTAATTTTCTCTTAACTTTGTGCAGGTTGAACTTTTCGGCCTAGTACTATTTTTAGTCTATTTTCGTTCCTTGGCTAAGAATTTCCTTTCGCAGAATTCTTAGTTCTTTATTTTGTGTGGAAGAGGTTTAGCTGGTTTTATTAATATAAAACTGCATCTTTTTTACATATTCAGTTCCACTTTTGTCTCTTCCACAAATTTTTATAATTTTCATAATTCCACAAATTTCATAAAATTTTTCAATTTTAAATCCTGAGGTTTGGATGCTTGTGAATTGGCTTCGTTATCATCAACTAGCTCTTATGATAGGGGCTCGAGAACTGGCACCATGTCCTAATGTGTTAACTTTATGTTCGATGCTCGTGAACTGACATTCCCTTATTGTGTTCATATCTTTCTTGAAGTTTTGATGCTCTTGAACTGGTATCCTTATCCTCAACTAGCTCTTAAGATAGGTGCACATGAACTGCACCTTGTCCTAAGCTAGTTTTATTTGTTCACTTTAAGGCCAAATGCTCGTGAACTGGCATTCCTTTATTCTGTTCATATCTTTCATGAGGTTTGGATGCTTGGCATCCTTATCCTCAACTAGCTCTTAGGACAGGTGATTGTGAACTGACATCATGTCCTAATCTAGTTTTCTTTGTTCACTTTAGGGCTGAATGCTCTTGAATTGACATTCTCTTATTGCATTCATATCTTTCTTGAGGATTGGGTGCTCATGAATTGGCAACTTTATCCTCTATTAGCTTTTAGGATATGTGCCCGTGAACTGACACCATGTCCTAATTTAGCTTTCCGTGTTCACTTTAAGGCTAAAACTCGAGAGCTTGCATTCTCTTATTGTGATCATATCTTTCCTGAGTTTTGAAATCTCGTGAACCGGCATCCTAATCTCAACTAGCTCTTAGGATAGGTGCTTGTGAACTGACACCATGCCTTAATCTAGTTTCTTTGTTCGCTCTAAGGCCGAATGCTTGTGAACTGACATTCCCTTATTGTGTTCATTTCTTTTCTGAGGTTTGGATGCTCGTGAACTGTCATCCTTATCCTCAACTAGTTCCCTGGATAGGTGCACTTGAACTAACACAATGTCCTAATCTAGTTTTCTTTTGTTCACTTTAGGGTTAAATGCCCTTGAACTAGAATTCTCTTATTGTGTTCATATCTTTCTTGAGGATCGGATCCTCGTGAACAAGCATCTTTATCCTCAACTAGCTCTTAAGATTGGTGTTCTTGAACTAGCATTTTTTTCCCTAATCTAGTTTCTTTGTTCACTCTTGGTAACGAATGCTCGTGAACTAAGATTCCCCTATTGAATTCACTCAAACTTTCCTTAAGCTTCCATTACCTAAAATCGCCAATGAGAACTTTGATAGTTTTCATTTTAAATTTCTAAAAAAAATCTAAAATAGACAAATGAAAATTTAAATTTAAAAATTTAAACCCAAATTCAGTTTTTTTTTCTTGCATCTTTTGTTCAAGATCTCCAACGAAAATTCTGATTCCAGTCTAATTCAATTCATTCTTTAGTTTGTTTTAAGTTTTGTTACTTGGACATTCCTTTGGATCTGGTTAATCGTTTCGGTTAACGCTAATACGTGTGGTATACTTATTCAGTATACCACTCTTATTGATGGTCCTTTTTTGAATTTATTTTTATTAGGTTTGTCTCTTTCTCTCTCTATAACTTAGGGTTTAGCCTTAGAGTTTCCTAGTGGTTTTGTTTAAAGGAGTAATAACGAGATCCACACCAATTAGAAATTGAAGCATTTCATAACTCCTTATAATTTCATGTATTTGACCTTAAATGCTCAACCTCTTGTTGAGTTGATTGCGGTTAAATTATTGAAGCTAAAGTTGAGTTTCTATGTGTTTAAAATGCCCTAAGCAACCCTTTCAAGCTTAGGGACTTCATTTTATGCTTATAAAAAAATCAATTAAATTATATAATTCTAACAGAATTTCTAATTAAATATAGATAAAATTAGATATTTAACAAATTTGTAATTAAATAAGATTAAAATTTATTAATAATAAAAGAATTTTAAACTGTTAAAATAATCTAAATAAATTCTCAATATAAAATTTTAACAATTTTAATCAAATGTAAATAAGGATTTAAATATAAAATTAAAATAATAAATAAAATAAATTTGAAATATAACTAATTCAATCCCAACATAACTTGAAATTAATATATATATATAAATCAATTAATATAATTTTAAAATAAAATTGCAATGAAATAATAAATAAAATAAAATGATTCAAATTCATAAAAGAGCAAAATAATAAAGGATTATGATAGATTATGAATGAAACAAAAGGCACAGATGTCCTCTGTTGCTCTCTTCTTTGACGCTCGGGTAAGGCACAATCACATGCAAGGAAGCTCCTCGTTCATCTTTTTCTTCAACTCGACACAATACCAATGTTGCCTCCTCCGCTCAATAGAGACGCCTCTGTTCAAATCTCAGGTAAGCCTCGCCTCCCTCATACGACAAATTTATAGGCAAACTCAACTATTCATCTTCCTGATCTTAATGTTTCTTCTCCCCCTTATTCGGCTTCCCAACTCTCTCGATTCACCTCCCTCGCTTTGGCTTCTGACTCCTCGCCTCATCTTCTTTGTCTTTTCGTTTTCTCTTCCATTTATTTATTTATTATTTATTATTTTTTTATTATTTTTTTAACAGAACTGTTACAAGTACTATAATGATTTAGTAGCCTTATGGATGTAATGTGATCTCTACTATGACTACATGTGGGAATCCTCGACAGATCTTTCCATCTTTCAAAAAATTATACAAAAAGATCGCATGTTTCAATTTCTCGCAGGTCTTAACAAAGACCTTTATGAAGTCTAGGGCCATATCCTTGGCCGGAAACCACTTCCTTCCACTTATGCTATTTTCACAAAAATTCGACGCAAAGAGAACCAAAGGATTGTCATCCTGCACTTTCAATTCAGTCAAATCATTTGCCTTGGCCACTAATAGTACTCAACACTCTTCCATGCCTTCTCGAGCCACTTGCGATTATTGTCACAAGCCCATCCATACTTGAGACAAGTGTTGGAAACTCCATGAGAAACTGACATACATATACTGAGTCAAATCCTCCTCTGCCAAAGGTTTCACTATGACAACTGAATCTGCTATGGTTCAACCAGCTCTTATTTGGAATAGTCCAGAATCACTTGACTCTTTTAAGAGTCAGATTGAGCAATTAATCAAGCTGATCGGATCCAATCAGTTCACTTCCGACCCATCAACCTCCCACGTCCATCTTGTTATCACCGTATGACACTTTTTTTTTCTAGTCCATGGATCATTGTTTCAAGTGTCACGGACCACATGACTAGTGCTCTTAAGCTTTTTCAACATCTTATTCATGCTCTAGGAAAGACAGTTAAAATTGTTGATGACTTCTATAACTCAATAGCTGGTAAATGATCGATTGTGTTAATAATCGGTTTAACTCTGGAATCTGTGTTACATGTCCCTTTGTTGAAGTGTAACATGTTATCTTTTAGTAAGCCGACACATGACATAGATCGTGTTGCTAATTTTTCTTCTGATGTTTGTCTTTTATGATCTTCGTTCGGGGATGATGATTGGAACTGCTAAAAGAATAGTTGGGCTCTACTTTTTCCAAGAGAAAGACACAGAGAACATGGACACTTCTCTTAGTAGTTGCAGTTTTTATTGATTCAGTGAATGTCCTATTCTGTTGTTCTATTATTGTTTGGGTAATTCTAGTTTTCAGTATTTAAAATAATTGTATCCGTCGATATTTACAAATAAAAATCTTACTAACTTCAAATGTGAGATTTGCCAATTAGTTAAACATCTTCCTGGAAAGCTGTAGTAATGAATGAAATGAATGCCCTTCAGCGGAATCATGCATGAGAGGTTGTGCACCTTCCTCTAGGTAAGAAAACAGTAGGGTGTCGCTGGATTTTTAGCACCAAGTTTAACTTTGATGCATCCTTTGAACACAACAAGGCGCGGTCAGTCGTCAAAGGCTTATCACAAGTATACGAAGTTGATTATGAGGAGACATCTGATTGCTAAATTAAACACTATTTGGGTCCTACTTTCCCTTGCTGTAAATTTGGACTGGCCTTTGCTCCAACCAGATGTCGAAAATGCTTTCCTAAATGGAGATCTCACAGAGAAGGTGTACATGTGCCTCCCTACAAGCTTTAACTCTACTGTTCCCCAGGTACAAGTGTGCCAACTGCGGAAGTCCCTCTACGGACTGAAGCAATCCCTAAGTACCTGGTTTGACAAGTTCACAAAGGTGGTAATCCTTATTTTTTACAGGCCCAATCAGATCATACTCTCTTCTTTAGGTATTCCTCGACTGACAAAATTGCTATTTTTATCGTCTATGTCGACGATATTGTTTTCACAGGTGATAATCTACCAACATTGGAATTTTTGAAAGGTATTTTTGCTACTTCATTTGAAATGAAGGACTCGAGGTCACTCCGGTACTACTTAGGCATGAAAATTGATCGGTCATCTCACTGTGTTTGCTTTTCTCAGCACAAATATGTGCTTGATTTATTGACAGAGAATAACCTTCTCCTTTGTAAACCAGTGACAATCCTAATAGATTTCAATGAAAAATTAGCTGACGTTCCCAATGCGGTCCCGATAAACAAGACTCACTACAAATGAATTATGGGGAAACTCAATTACTTCATCCATACTCTTTCGACATTTTCCACGCAGTAGGTATTGTAAGTCAATTCATGCATGATCCCTATGAGCACCATCTCTGAGTTGTCCATATGATCCTTAACTACTTAGAAGGCACGTCAGACTCATGTTTATTTTTTGCGCCGTACCTCTCATTTTATTGTTGTTTATACAAATGCGGATTGAGTCAGTTTGTCCATAATCAACGATCCACCTCAAGATATTGTTCATTCGTGTGAGGAAATCTTGTTACGTGGAAAAGTGAAAAATTTTCGATTGTTACCCGGAGCAGTGTTGAAGCCGAGTTTCACTCCATGTTCTTGGTCATCTGTGAAACTCTCTGGTTACACATCATGCTTTGTGAATTGCATATGCTAGTCTCGGCTCCTCTCCAGTTGTTCTACAATATCCGGGCCAACATTTTCGGATCAAGCATGTAGAGATTGACAAACACTTCATTAAGCATAGACTCGATTCAGGGGAGATTTGTATCCTATTTGTCTCATCTAAAGCTTAATTAGCAGATATCCTTATCAAGAATCTTCCTTTGTCATTGTTTGATGACCTCAAATCCAAGTTGTACAAGATGGACATTAATGCTTCAACGTGAGGTGGAGTATTAGAATTATTAGCCTAATTATTTGGCTAATTACTGGTGTAGTTATTATTAACTTTTATTCTACTTTATTTGCTTCCTTGATTTTCGTTTTCATAGTTATGAATTTCTTATTTGTTCAATTTCTGATATTATGTCTTTCCTTTAGTTGGCCCTTATAACATGTATTTATATTTCTCTTCTTATCAATAATGTAGTACTATTCTCTAAATTTAACAGATCTATATACATTTTTAATTTTTAAAAACCTTGGCAAGCTAATCTATTTGGCTCCAAGAAGGAGAATAGGAGACCTTTATTCGGTTTAAGTTTACCTTCCATCATGGCCAAATAGGAGGAAGAATAAAAACCCTTGCTGCAATGACCAAATTCCTTGCTGTGATTCACTCTTGGCATCACACAAAAGCCTTTCCCTCTCAATTATGATCTCCCACTCATGCTTGGTACATCTCTCGCTCTCACCTCTACACCTTCTTAAAGGCATGAAACCAACCACTTTGGGTTAATTCGATTGACCCGGTGCAATGGTCCAATTCCTCTTTTTTATAAGAAAAATTCCCATAATTATTGATTTACATAAAAGAAAATAATAACCTATTTATTTTGATTGATTAATAAATTCACTTTCAATGACTCAGATGAATTCTTAAATTTGTTCAATAATTTTAATTAACTAAAATTTAACAATAATATTATTAATTAAATAATTGATGTTTTGGGTCTTTATATAATTTTTACTTAATAGAAAATTTTTATGTTTTGATATATTTATCGTGTGCTTGGTGTAATTTCATTGATTTGTACTCATACATAACACACGAGAGTGCTAGCAGAAGTCTATACTGACGTTTTCCTAAGAACGGAATGTTAAAATCATATGATTTTAAGCTAAAAATGAAAAAAATTTGCATACGGAGGCGTACGGTCTCCGTGCTACATAGATGGTACATGGAGGGTTTCATGTGTTATTTCATGTAACCTCCATGTACCATCCATGTACCATCCATGTACCATCCCTGTTATTTTGAATGGTACATGGAGGGTATAAGCTGATGTGGCTTCCTGTTATTGGAGGGCGTACACAGCTGTTATTGGAGGGCGTACGCAGCGCTGCGTACGCCCTCCGTATGCAATTTTTTTCCGCTAAAAAGGGCTTTAAAACTCTTTCGGCTGGTGCCTTACTAAATTCATGTCAAGGAAATTCATTAGGATCTTCTACAATTCAATTCTTGGCTGGAAAGTTTTTCTATTATATGTGTACAAGGCCAGTATGATTGATGATTCTTACTGATTACATTGAACTGTGAGAGCTCAGGTTATTGGAGTTAATGGCCAGTTTCCCGGACCAATATTGAATGTCACAACTAATTGGAATGTTGTAGTAAATGTTCACAACAACTTAGATGAGCCATTTCTTGTCACCTGGCAAGTCCTTCACTTTGAATTTGGAGTTCTTAACTGCCTTTTGTTGTAATGTTGAACTGATAATTTTAACAATAATGATATAGGGATGGTTTACAACAACGAAAGAACTCTTGGGAGGATGGTGTTTTAGGGACTAATTGCCCAATTCCTTCTGGTTGGAATTGGACGTACGATTTTCAGGTCAAAGATCAGATAGGAAGTTTCTTTTACTTCCCTTCCATCAATTTTCAAAGGGCATCAGGTGGTTATGGTGGCATTACCGTAAATAATAGAGACGTGATTCCTGTGCCTTTTGGGACACCAGACGGAGATATAACTATCTTTATCAGTGATTGGTATGCAAAAGACTACAAGGTTAGATCCATTTATTCTGAAAATTGAACTTGAAACCTTCAAATGATATCTTTAGTTTGGTTTTAGGATGCACTGACATTACAGGAAAGCAGGAGCTTAGAAAAATCCTTGACGAGGGAAATGAACTTGGTGTACCCGACGGAGTCCTTTTCAATGGTTTAGGACCCTTTCGCTACAATGAATCAATTGTTCCTGATGGCATTGTGTATTCAACAATAAACGTCGAGCCTGGTGAGCATATTTGCTCCCTTTGTTTTTTGTGTAATTGGGAAGGAATATGGGCATGTTATTACTAGATGATACATTATCTTATACTCCTTCTAATGTGATCTGAAGATAGTTGCATCTAAAGCAATTTATCGCATTATACTGACCTTTTCATTCTGTATATCTCAAAGAACTGTGGCTGAACACTTAAATCCTGACATATTGGGCTTTTGTTCTTACATAATAGTTTGGCTGCATTTGCAGTTACTTTCAGGCATAATTGTTTTAGTTATTTAATGCTAATCTCAGCTGTGATTCTAATTATGAATCCTTTCATATAGTCTCAAGCCAACCATTTTTATCTATTTCTTCACAGACAAGTAACATTTTTGTTATTAAGAAGATTTACATACATACAACTTAATTTCAATGTATTTACATTTCTAACAAAACTTCAATTTTTTGCATATATGCAATCTTGGCCGTGCATTAAAAGGTGTATTTCACTTTTTAAAGGTTGAAATAGTGGCATTTTTTATTTTATATGAAAGATTTGATTGGTATAGGTGTAAAAAAGTAAAGTATAGATGTTAGATATGTAAGCATTTATTGTGGAATTCTAAGTTTCCCAATTTAGCTTTATTCTCTTTTATTATTTACTTTATTATGTTGAATGTACTTCCCTCTTAAGCTATTTTTTCTTTGGTAAGTTGTAATCGGCATAATTTAGTTTGACCTAGCCCTTTCTTAAGAAATAAGTGAATAAGATTTTATTCACCTTTCTACATTGCATCTGAGCATCTTGTTCGGCTTCAACGGGATTAGGGAAGTAGTAATCATTCAACATCAGCTTCATCTAGATAGCTCGACTACGTCATTCGCTCATCTGGATCGCTCGACTGTGTTGTCGGCTCTTCAGGATTGCTTTTCTGCGTCGTCCGTTCGACTGCATATTCATCCACTCGTCTGGATCTCTCTATGATGTTGTCTGCTTGTTGGATTGCTCAAATGCTTTGCTCGCTTGTTTGGTTAGCCCATCTGAAGCCTTGTTCGCTCTGTTTGAATCATGTGGCGGGCCATCTGTTAGCTCTCCTATCCCTCCTCTGTCAGTCTTCTTATGCTGTCCTTGTGGTAGCCCTCATATGTCGGCACTTATTGGCTCTTTTTTCTTGCAAACGCCTGTAATAATAATAATAATATAAAAAATTAAATGGCGTCAAGGGTTGGTTTCTATCACAACAGTTTCATTATTAGGAGAGGCTGTCCATTCGAACTAGAGGAGAAGCGAGAAAGATGGAAGTGGGAGGAGAAGAAAGGGGGAAGTTAGTGGGGCAACCTAGGGCTCACTGAAGGTGGAGTCGTGTCGTGCGAGAGATGAAGGGGAAGTCTCGCCTGTGAGGGACTAAGCCAAGGAAGAAAACATCGTCAAGAAAGCGAAGTCGACAAAGCAGCTTCGGTGGTTTCGAGGCGAGAGAAATTGTGAACAAATGAAGGAGGAAGATGACAGACGATTATCGGTCATTGGAATCAAACGAAGACAAAGACATAGGGCTCAATTAGGCTTTCTCTTGTATCAAATGAATGGTGTTCGATTAGATGAAGATCAACGATTCCAGAGTTGCGGACAATCAAACTGGTCAAAGCTTTGTGTGTGTCGGCCGTTAAAATGTCACTTTTGAAAAATATAAAATGTTATGTGGTTTTGATTTAATTTAATATATATATATATGTTGATTTTGAAAATAATATATTTTCTTTTAAAAAATTGATAGTGGACGAATCTCATTCATTTAGAATTTATTTTACAACATGCTAATTATTAGATTTAAAATACTCAAAATGAATATGAATTGAAAAATCAATAACTTCATAGTGATGGCTCGACTTTGAAAATTCGTGAATGTTCCAAATTTAGAGCTAAAGCCCTATGGTCTCATGCTATGTGAATTTCTATATGCATGGAGAATTAAAAAATGCGAAGGAAATAAATCATTAAAAATAAAATATTTGATGAAATTAAATGATTTCTTTTCCACATTATTCTATATGTTGATTTTGAAAATAATATATTTTCTTTTAAAAAATTGATAGTGGACGAATCTCATTCATTTAGTAGTTTAAATAAACGAGCACAATATCACAAGCAATGCACCTACCCGAGGAATAAACATGCTACTTGATGATAAGACTCGATCAAATAAAATACAGAAATAATGACATTCGTTCTGGTCTGCGAACCTTTTATTTTGATTGACAAGTTCCCCTTCCTAATACTGAAAATTAAAAAGGGTTCATATTACCTGAGTTTTTAAAGCTCCTTATAGAGGCAAGCTCCTATTGTTAATTACCTCTTAAATGACAACATACACCTAAGAGAACTCTCGATGATTATCAGGGGTATCTGTCTTTATGAATTCAAATGTTAGAGTTCTCAATATTGAACATAAGAAAGTGGGGAAGTGATAAAATGGGAACATTTATTTCTGGAATCAAAGGAAAGAAAAGTAGGGGATGTCACGGATTTCGAGGAGAATCTCGATGACTTCTCAAACTTTCGTATTGTTGGCTTTAAATTTTGGAAGCGAATTTATTTAAATTTCAGTCATGTCAATTATTAATTATAGGAATTACACTTGCATAATATGCGGTTATGCAAAAAATACAAATAACCTAGAAGATATGTAGATTTACATCGTATCCGACGACGACCTCAGAATTCTAAGGCGTGTTAGGGCTTAGATTGCACAACACAGCTGTGCAAAGGCCTAAAAGATAATGTGATGATTTATGTCGCACCAGACGGACTACCTTGAAGTCCAATGACTTGTTATTTAAACTAAGGAAAAGGTTTAACTGGTGTAGATTTGTTTTGCTGTTGCAGGTTGTCCTCCTCCATCCGCTGCATTTTCGTTGTGCTGCCCTCGAAGTTCGCTCCATGCTTCATTTTGTAGCGGTATCAAGTTCCGGGTTTAAGTTTTAAGGTGTACATGCATTTCTTGGGTCAGTGGTATGCCGCTGTGTACCTTCTATAAAACCAGACTACTGTTCTATTCTAAAACGATATGATATGCATAAATAAAAGAAACAGTAGAATGTGCAGTAAAGAAAAACAGTAGTAGAGAAGATGCAGTAAACTGTACAGTAAAGGGAAGCAGTAGAATGTGCAATAAAGAAAAGCAATAGTAAATGTGCAATAAAGAAAAATAGTAATAAAGTAAGTGTAGTCAAATGTACAGTAAAGAAAAACAATAGAATGTGCAATAAAGAAAGTAAACTGCTGTAAACATAAAATGAACCTGTGTATTGGCGGGTTTGCTACTTCCTGCAAAGGGGATCAGAGTCATAAGTACAAGCGAGCAAGTATAGTAGGGAGTTTAGCAGATGGGGACGAATATGCATTTATATACAAAAGAAAAAATGACAAAAAAAAAACTTGAGGAAAATCAAAAGTGATCCATGGAAACTCGAAGAAAACAGTAGGAAATATGCGGAAAACTCAAAGAAAACCGTAAGCGACAGTTTAGAGAGGACTGAGAATCAGTACCTTGGGTCAAAATCAGAACCCTGGGGCCCTAATGAAGCACCATGTATATGTGATCCAACACTAAGTAAAAGGTTCCTAGCCTAACATCATAGTAAGAGATAACTCTTAACTTCTTTAGAAAATATTTAGGAAATATTTCATTTTTTTGAAAGAATTTTTGATTTGCCATGCACTAAAAAGTTTTTATTTTTTATGAATGCATATATATATATTTGTGTGAAAAAAATTTTATTCCTTAAAAAGTGAATGAGTTAGTTATATTAGCCGGTTAGAATTTCCAATTATCTGTAAAAGCAAGAGGTAACTCTTTACTAAGCATTATAGACGAGGTACAGTCAATCCTTCATCTCTCGAGGTCACTGAGTCAGAATTGTGCCAGGACTTCTCACACATACCTAAATGCTCTTTTCATCACTGTCTCGAATCCCGAAATCATCCAGCTTACAGCCTTGCTTGATGGTTCATATATAACGAATATTATATATGCGCTCGTATGTTTCAGACATAAGTGCCTAAATCCAATTAAGAAGCAAGAAAAGAAAAGAAGAAAAATGGGGTGAGAGAGGAGGAACAAACCCACCTGAAAGAGCGGAAAGGTAAAGGGTGGATCGGCCCTCAAAACTGCGTTTAAAATGATTTCCAACACCCAATGACATGAAAAACTCCTTTGAAATTTTCATTATCCCAAGATTCCAAATTGCAATATCTAAACTTCTTCCCGATATCAATATAAGGCATCAATAACTCTCATGAAGGCCGCAGAGAGGGGGGGAGGGGGAGCAAATGGAGCCCAAACAAACACCCAACAAGCTCACAGGTAGGGACATCAAAGTGGGTAAACCGAACCCAAGCAACTACCTAACAAGCTCACTGGTAGGAACGGCAAAGAGGGCAAACCAATCCAAAACAAACACCCAGTAGGTGGCCCAAACAAGCCACAAACAATCTCAAGAAGTGCATTTTAAAAGGGGCCAACTTCCAGCCAAATTCCACCATAAAGATTGTATTTTAAAAGCTCCAAACTATAGCAGAACTCCAAAAATTTCATTTTAAAAGATTCCCAAACAACAGCTAAAAAGGCCATGCAACAGGTGTAAAACTGCAGCCAAGCATGCTACCGAAAACAACTCAAAAGTAGCCACAAAAAACAATTCAAAGGAGCTGAAATCTGGCCCATAATCGCAGCCCAAACAGTGGGCGAACCGCCTAAACAGGCCACAAAACCCTCCAAAACCGTTCACCGGGACAGCATGCGCAGGTCCCCAATAATTATCACATTAGACTTACGAGACACATCCTAAAGCCTTTCCAAATCAGCAAGCATATGTAACAAAAAAAGCTTTTACATGTTTCTAAAATCAATAAGTTCATAAGGTGAACAAAGCTCCCAATGCATTTAACCATATGCACATCAGTAAAGCAGTGAAATAGGCAGGTAAGGGGTGTAGACAACACGCAAAGCTCCAAATTCTTCTTAAAACTACCAAAATGAAAACTAGCATGAGCATTTAAACGTTCCTTTGAACAACAACTAATTAAGGAGTAAAGAAGAGCTCCACAATCATTCCCAAACCATTTAAACGAAAGCATGAATAAGTATTCAAACCCTCTTTCAAAATCAACCACATAAGGAGCAAAGGAGAACTCTAAGCCACTCTCAAATATTGACAAAAACATATAGCAAAGAATCAAATTTTTTTTTAAACCTTCCTCAAAGGCTCATAAAACCAGAAGCATGCTTTTAAACTCTCCTTCATGGCTTTAAAAAAAAATTGCAAGTAAGAGAGATGGCCATTCTAAAAGCTCCAACACCATAATCTAAACATGCTAAAAGAAAGAAACCCCAGGTGCACTGAACATGTTTTAACCAAGCAGTGAAGTAAGGAGAAAATAGGTAGCCACAAAACTTTAAAACATTTGTTAAACATGCTAGCGTGAAACCCCATCATCCAGCCTTTCCTCCTCTTTATGCCCCCCCTTTTTATAGGTAATTGGACTAGTTGTATGTGAAATGATAGTCACGCAACACAACGCAATGGTGGTGCTTCACATTTCCCTTTCTTAGGCAAAGTCTAAACTCCTTTGTCTAGAAAACAAGTTAAGCCAACTTACAACTCTAAGTTGGACAACATAATATATTTTTTTAGCATGCATAGAACCACACATTAGGATATGGCGAAATGAGAATAATTCCTCCATGTACATGCACTTCACAAAGATGCATGCCCTAACCCATCAAAGTGAAACTGATAAAATTTTTTTTTTTTTTTTAAAAGAAGCATAGCATTCTTCACCTAGTCATCTACGCAAAGTAAATATCCAGAGGCAATATCAAAACCACACCACCAACGCTTATACCTTGGTAACCTAAAAGGCAGTAAAGCAAGGATATCGAGCAACTCAACAAGAATATCGAGCCACCAAGCAAGGGTGCCGAGCAACCAACAAGAGAACCGAACGACCAAGCAAGAGTATCGAGCAAACCAAGAAGACAAGAAGGGGAAGGAGTTACCTCTTGATGGAAAGCATAAAAAATGCAAGAACAAGCCCAGAAAAATTTCAGCAGCACCTCTCCCTTCTCTAGAATTTCGGCCTACCCAAAACCCTTCCCCAAGTAGGATTTTTATAGGCAAAGAGGGGAGGAGAAACTTACCTTCACCTTACCTTTGGTGAGTTGAAGCTGAAGAGGACAGGGAAATTGGAGGCAAACAACGTAGAAGTTATGGCGAACAGAAGGCAAGAGTGGCGACATGGAGCAGGTAGCGACAGGGAGAAGCTTTACTAGGGAAAGTGGAGGTCGTGGTGGGGGGGGGACCTCGAGGACAGAGCTGCGCGAAGAAGAGAAGTTTGCTGGAGCGAGCTCGACCTATGGTTTCGCCTGGGTCGCAGCGGGGAAGCTTGACTAGGGCTCGCGCGAGCGGGAATGGGTCGAAGGAGACGAATCCGGAGGAAGGGGCTCGGCTAGGGCTCGGTTCCTTTGAGAGAGACGGGATTAGGTGCGAGCGAGAGGGAAGAATCAGATGAGGGGCGTGAGCGTGGGTTTGGATTTAAGGATTTAGGGATTTTTTTTTTCACTTGAGTTTTGCTGATTTTGTGTGATTTATTCGTGCGCGAAACCATAATAAAATGTATATTATTTCTAGGTAATTTCAAAGTTTCGGACGTGCCGGCGTAGTCCGTTTCGTCATCCGGGTCGTTCGGACAATCTCGTTGACGATCGGGTTAAAAATGCGTCGAATTCGATTTTCATCAAAATTTTAGTTCGCGATCGATCGTTTTGGAAATTAATTTTGATTTTAATTAATTATGACATTTAAAGACGTAAGTGAAGTGAATTGCAATATTTAACGTGTCGACAGTCCGAATTGCAAAATTTGTGCTCGCGGAGGTGCGAATTATGCACAAGACAACCCTAGGGCTTAAAAGTCCTATGGGAACTATTTTTGAGTTCCCTCATGTCAGTTTCAACCTCCTAAGTGCTTGAGGTAAAGAACTGTACATGTCATAACTCCAAAAGAGTAATGAAGTAGTTCGAACTTCTAAAACGAGGTGGGTCCCAATACTAAGGCTCTAAGATAGCAAAGGGAGAACCCTATGGCTAGACTCTAAATCCTAGGAAGAAAATTAGACCTCACCAGAAATGAGGTCAACAATGTGATAGGAAGAAGACAGAAGACTTTTTGTGTGAGTCCTGTGCACGTACAGAAGGAGAGCTCGTGCCTTAAAACAATCGAAGGAAGAAGCGTCAAGCGGCTTTGGTGCGAAGGAGAAGAAGAAAGGAGTGGCTTTGTGTGGGATAAATCGAGCCATATTAAATTGTAAAGGGAGGAGGGGGATCGTGCAGCTTGTGTAAGGAAGAAAGGAGGCGGGGTCGTTTTCTAGTTTTGAGTAGAGAAGGAAATTGAGCTTTGAAGCGTTGGGTGCTTGCGTACAGGGGAAGAAGCCGAATTGTGCTGTGTAGCCGAGCTTTATTAGAGCTAAGGGTTTTAAAAACATTAATTTTTTGAATTTCATATATATGTTTAATTAATAATTTTTAATAGTATATTTTATTAGTGAGGTATGTTTATGGTAAATTTTTAATTTAGAATTGTTTTAACTAAATTAGAAGTAATATATATACCTATGTATAGTATTAAATAAAGATGACTAAAAGAAATAGAAATTAAGATTTTAGGATTTGAATGAATTAGTATATATTAAGTCAAATAATTGAGCATTGATATATGCATAAAATGCCACTTGAGCAATTAATTAATTATTGTGAATATTTTTATAGACATTAAATTAAAGAAGGCTAAATCATAATAAAAGATTGGAAATCTAAGAGAAAAGCAAGCCATACGACATTGAGATGAGTAGTACTTTTAAATTGTAATATTATTTTTTTACCCTTTTGAATCAGTTGTATGAATTGTTATTCATGCTTGATTAATGCAATTGATTCATCTATTCATAAATTTTATCGGTCATTTTGATATGAATGCTTATAGTCTCTCATTATGAAACGTTTTATGCATTATAATATTAAATATTACATATTAAGTGATATGAAATTGTGTATGATAGAACTATATTGATTGATTGTATGTATATGTTGACTATAATAGAGTTACCTCTTTATGGCTCAAACGGGTGAACTTTAAGGTATCCGTGCATGCAAATGAAAAATAATATTGATATTAGAGTGCCTCAACTGGTATAATTTTTAAACGTTGCTTATGTGATGGTTGTACAAATATAAAATGTTATATACATATTATTAATATATGAAAACACATTGAATATAATGAAATATCGCTAGTGATCATATTCGTTGTCAAATGTTTAATAGTGATTAATTAAAATGTCAACTAACACGCATATTATTATTATTTTCATTGTGTTACTGCAGTTTGGGAGCGTGACTATTCACTGTTTTGGTCAGTTCAATGTTATTTTAAGCTAACCTTTCATATGTAATTTGTTGATTAAAGAATGAACAATAAAAGAGACAATGTTTATAGAAGACACGAATAACATGATCTAAGAGAAATTTATAACTGCTTTATATTAATTTCTAGTGGCTTTTTCATTTACCTTATTTGAATCATTAATAATGATAGAAATTAAAATAAAAATTTGATTAATATCGTCTAACCGTTTGTTCCCGTTTTAATTGATTCCAAGCCTCGGGATGGGTCATGACACTGTCAATCTTCCTTCAGGCCCTTCCCGTCTCGAAACCTTCGCAGCCTTCAATTCGTCGTTCAAGCGAACATCACAATCAGCCAGGAATTTTTTTCAACCTTAAATGTGCACAGGGCTTATGACAAAGTACGTCATGAAGATGTCTAGCTTTACTATAGAGGTTAGTTCTGAATTAGAGACTGAATTTCCTCCAAATAGCCTTGAAATTCTCTCATTTTATCACAAATCATAAATTCAATGGCCACAACTTTAATTGTCCCAATCCGTGTTCATGCACATTTGTGAAAAAAAGAAAAGTGGAACATTTTACAGGAGAGTGCAGAGTTCCAGATCACACTGATCGTAACCATCACTCATGAAAGATCCAAGATCATGAAGTCATGTCTTGGTTGATCAATTCTATGGCCACAGAGGTTGTAGAAAATTTCTTGCTTTATAAGACAACACAAAAGACTTGTGAAGTAGCTCAATGCTTTAACACACTTACAAAATACTGATTACAATAATATATATATGATACTTATGTATGGAAGGACCCTCAAGATGCTATGATTTATAAAATAATAGCAGGGAAGAAGAGGATGATCAAGTTCTTATTAGGTCTAAGTAAGAACTTAGATGAGGTCAGAAAAAGAATTATGGGGTGAAACATCCTTCTAGTACCAGGGAAGTCTTTGTGGAATTTAGAAGTGAAGAAAGTATGAAGAAGCCCATGATTGCAGGATATGTGGATTCATGTAGCAATGAAAACTCCGCTTTGTACACACACAACTCCTCCCATGAGTCGAAGCCGAAGAAGAATCGTCCCTTATGTGAACATTGCAAGAAACTTTGTTACACAAAGGGCAAGTGTTGGAAAATGCATGGAAGTCTACAGATTGGAAACCTCGACAAGGGAGGAAGGACTAAGATATTAAAGCCCATGTCTATTTCTTTTGAAGGGTTTGCTGACCCTAGTCCCTTCACCGAGGAACTGTTGGAGGTGTTGAAAATTTTTTTCCAGCATAACTGAGCAACATACCAGCTTGATGATACAACAATATATCATATCCTCCTCCTATCTCGCTAGCAATAGAAGATTTTGACCTTGAACAATAAACTTGGGTGCTTCTGATCACATGATTATAGACATTCTTTCTCTCACCCGCTACCAAGCGTTCATCATCTCTAAATTTGTCAGACTTGCAGATGAATCTCATTTCGGGATTGTTGGGAAAGAAGTAAACATCTCCAAAGATATTTAGCATTCCTTTTTACTATATATTTCTTAATTAGATTGCAACTTACTTTCTATTAGCAAGCATACCCATGAATTGGACTATATTACTAAATTTCACTTTAACTCTTGTGAATTTAAGGTGGTGAATTTGAGGAAGGTGATTGGCAGTATGGGTGTCGAGTTGAGTCGAGTTGAGCTCAAGCCACTCTCGGCTTGAGCTTGAGCTTGAATTATGAGTTCAAGTCAGCTCACGAGCTAACTTATATATTATAAAAGAGAGAAAATAATATTAATTTAAGATTGTGTCATAATAAAAGGAGATAAATATAATAAATCACTTAATATAATAAACAAAACATTATTTTTTAAATATTTTTAATAATTTAAATATGAAATCTTCAAATATTTTGAGTGTATTTTATGCTAATATTTTTTTAAATGAGTCGACTTGACTCACTTATACCCCTAATTGACAGTGCAAAATTGCATCAATGTTTATACCCACTCAATGATAGTTATCCTTTTAATCTACTAGTGTCTTCTCCACAATCCTCGCCCCATGTTCCTAAATCTGTTGTGTCTGTGTCTGCTGAAAGTCATGTTTTATTATGACATTGTCGTCTGGATCTACCAAATTTTTATTATATTGCAAAATTATATCTCCATCTCTTTATTAATAAAAAATCAGAGCTTTATTACTATAGAATCTGCCAATTAGCTAAACATACTCGTCATATTTATCATTTGTCTTAGTATAAACTGTCACATACTTTTTTTATCACTCACAGTGATATTTTTGGACTTTCAAAATTGAAATCCATCGATGGAGCCGTATGCTTTATCTATTTTATTGATGATCACACTAGAACTAGTTGATATTCCTCATGAAGGAGAAATATGAAACTACATAATTCTTTCAATCCTTCCAATAGATGATTAACACTTAGTTTATGAAAATGCAAAATTATCCTCATCTCTTTATTAATAAAAAGCCAGAGTTTTATCACTGTGAAACTTGCCAATTGGTTAAACATATTCGCCATGTTTATTGTTTGTCTCAATACAAACCATCACATTCTTTCTCTATCATCTACAGTGACATTTGGGGACCTTTAAAATCAAAATCCATTAATGGAGCAAGATGGTCTATCTTCTTTATTCATGATTACACTAGAACTGGTTGGATGTTTCTCATGGAGGAGAAATATGAAACTGCATAAATCTTTGAAGCCTTCTATAACATGACTAACACTGAGTTTTAATGTAAAATTCAAATTATCAAAAATAATAATGCCAAAAATATTTTCTCTATCTTTGAACCCTCCTTTTGAAAGAATAATATCATCTATGTGAGTTTCTTTATTGAGTCCTCACTAAAAAATGAGAGAGATGAGATGAATAATTGAAATCTCTATAATGCTTTCTCATAATTTACCAAAATTTTTTGGGGAGATGTGCTCACCGTCACCAACCTCAATAATATAATGCCAAGTAGGGTCTTTGATTTCAAAGTTCCTCTTGATGTTGTGATGAAAAAATACTATCATGTTAGAGTCTTCTCCTCCAATCTTCTTCTAAAAGTATTTTGATGTGTCTCATTTGTTCACATTCACCTACCAAACTACATAAAATTTGACCCAAACTCCATCACATGTATCTTCCCTGGGTATGATTCTAATAAAAAGGGGTCTATGTGCTATTCTCTCATTACAAAGTAATAATATTATAACTCAATGGATGCGACATTTTTTGAAAACCAACCTTGCTATCCCATATTTGATATTCAGGCTAGGTGAATATTAGACTAGGGACACTAGGTTGGATATCCACACTAGAGTCTTCACAACCTGAGAACTTCCAACCTGAAATTGATAATAATGATCTTCCTAAGGAACTTCATGTGTATACTAGGAGAAAGAAATTCACTGAGCAAGATAAGGATAAGGTACAACCATAGAACTGTTCACAAAGTTCCAAAGGAGGTGGAATCCGGTTGAGAAACAAGAAAAATTACACAAACTATCCTCTCCAGGAGCATGGTGCCTATGGTAGGTTATCATCACCTTATAAAGCCTTTGTATCTAATCTTGATAGTGTGCATATGTCCAAGTCAATTTATGAAGCATTTCAAAGTTCAAAATGGAAAAAGGGCAGTTAAAGAGGAGATCCAAACATTTGATCTAAATGTCACATGGACATTTACAAAGCTTATTCTAGATAAAAGTCCCGTTGGGAGCAAATGTGCGTTCAATGTCGAGTACAAAGTAGATGTGGGTATTGAGAGGTTTAAGGCTAGATTTGTGGCCAAATCTTTCATTTAGTCTTCTGGGATAGACTAGACTATCAAGGGACCTTTGCACCAGTGACCAAGTTGAACACTATAAGAGTTTTTCTTTTCTTGTTAGTGAAAACAAAGTGGGAATTGCATCAACTTGATTTTAAGAATGCATTTTTGAATGAAGATCTTGAGGAAGAAGTGCATAAGGAGATCATAATGGGATTGGAAAATGACTCAAATAAACGAAGATCTCGAGGAAGAAGTGTATATGAAGATCCTAATGGAATTGGAAAATGACTCAAATAAACATCTAGTTTCTAAACTAAGAAAGTCATTTTATGGTCCCAATCAACCTCCACGAGCTTGATTTGACAAGATTGCCAAGATTGAAATCTAATGGGGTACATCCTGATCGTACACTGTTCATTAAACATACATAGAGAGGTAAGAAAGCTATACTCATTGTCTATATTGATGATATGATCTTGATAGGAGAAGATGAAAAAAATATTAGGAAGATTAAGGAGGTTCTTGCGACTAAATTTGAAATTAAGGATCTAAGAGCGATGGGATGCTTACTGGGAATGGAAGTTGTCAGGTCTAAGATGGGAATTGTGATATCACAAATAAAGTACATCCTAGAACTACTAAAAGAAACAAGAATATTGGGTTGCAAACCTACTTAAGATTCTTTTGGATTTAAATAAAAAATTACATTCAGGGAGATAAAAGACATCAGTAGAAAAAAAGATAGTTACAGGAGATTGGTGGCTAAACTTATCTATATATCACGCGCTAGGTCTGATATCGCGTATTCCGTCAGCACTGTGAGTTAACATATGAAGAATAGTTCAGATGAAGAACATCTGGAGATGGTTTATAAAATATTGAAATTTTTTAAGAAGACCTCTGATAGAAAATTATTGTTAAGAAATTTGACAACTGGAAGGTCGATTTTTTCACTAATCCTAGTTGGGCAGGAGAACTTACAGTCAGAAGATCTACTTCTAGGTGTTGTTCTTATGTATGGGAAAATCTTGTTACATGAAGGAGCGAGAAACAAACAATGGTCTCTAGAAGTAGTGTAGAATCTGAGTACCTGACACTTGTTTTGAGAATATGTGAAGGAATGTGGATCTAAAGGTAACTAAATGAGTTGGGATACTCCACGACCAATCCTATAATGATGTTCTGTGATAACCAAACTTGCATTAGTATTGCAAATAATTTTTTGCAACAGGAGAAGACTAAGCACATCGAGATTAATAAATATTTTATTTTTGAGAAGGGCAATTGATGCATTGTTCACTTATCTACATTTCAACTCATCTTCGAGTTGCTGATATCTTCACTAAATTTATATCTTCAGGCAACTTCATATATTTGAAAATCAATCTGGGTTTTTACATCTATGACCAACTTGAGGAGTGTGGAATTCCAACTTTCCTAATTTAGCTTTATTCTCTTTTATTATTTACTTTATTATGCTGAACTTACTTCCTTCATTAGTTGTTTATTCTTTGGTAAGTTTTAATTGTTATAATTAAGTTTGCCTTAGTTCTTTCTTATACAATAAGGGGAAGAGTTGTATTTTGAAGATTGGGAAATAAGAGAGAACGATTTTCTCTACATTACACATAAGAATTGGGTTGAATGTATTTAAATGCCTTCTGTTATTATGTGTGACATTTGAATCAGTAGTGATTTCTATCTTGCTTTATTGTTTGATTGAATAGGGAAAATATACAGGATAAGGGTGCATAATGTAGGCATATCAACTAGCTTAAATTTCCGAATCCAGAATCATAACCTGCTCCTTGTAGAGACAGAAGGGTCTTACACCGTGCAACAAAATTATACAAACATGGACATACATGTTGGTCAGTCATATTCATTCTTGGTTACCATGGATCAAAATGCAAGCAGTGACTACTATATTGTGGCAAGTGCTCGGTTTATTAATGAAACGTTCAGGGATCAAGTAACTGGAGTCGCAATATTGCACTACTCTAATTCTCAAGGTCCTGCTTCTGGTCCACTTCCTGATGGCCCTAACAAAGATGATACATATTTTTCAATGAATCAAGCCAGATCAATCAGGTACTTAATCATGACATGATAAGCCTTATTTCTTATGATTTTCCTAAAGCTGTCCACACCACGTGTAAATTTGCTTATGTTTTTCTAACATGGAATCTAGCTGATGATTTTGTTACTCTGGTTAATTTCAGATGGAACGTCTCTGCTGGTGCTGCTCGGCCAAATCCACAGGGATCATTTCGCTATGGTCAAATAACAGTAACTGATGTGTATGTATTGCTTAATGTACCAGCAGAACCTATAAATGGGCAATTACGAACTACTCTTAATGGTATTTCTTACCTTGATCCTGCAACACCTCTGAAGCTTGCACAGCAGTTCAATGTTCCAGGAGTTTATAAGCTAGACTTTCCGAGTCGAAATATGAACAGACCTGCAAAACTTGACACATCTATTATTAACGGTACTTATAAAGGTTTTATGGAAATTATATTCCAGAACAATGCTTCAACTGTTCAAAGCTACCACCTGGACGGCTATGCATTCTTTGTTGTGGGGTATATTCTTTAAGAAACCCAAAGATCTTTGGGAGTTACGTAGTTAATATTGGGTTTAACCCACTCATACCTTTTATTTGTTATTTCAGGATGGATTTTGGAATCTGGACAGAAAATAGCAGGGGCACTTATAACAAATGGGATGGAGTAGCTCGCTGCACTACACAGGTATAAAATTCCTCTGCTTTGAACTTGCTAGACTGGATTGATTCCAGCAACAGGGAATGTGCAGCTTTTGAGTCTCTTAGCTTCAACAACAACAATAAAAGTCATATGTAGATGTTATGGTATATATATAAAATACGACGTCGAAATGAAAAATAGAACGAGAAATTCACACAAGAAAAGAACACAAACATTTACGTGATCCGACAAATTTTTACCTACGTCCATGGAGTTGCAGATGATTTTATTTCTTGATGAATTTACACCGTCGTCGATCACCTCGACGATTACAAAAAATAACTTTATATATCTCTCTCTACCCGAGGGCCACCCGGGAAGACGATTCACAAAGAAAAGAGAAGTCTTTGCCGCAAGCAACAGCTCCTTCCTGTCTTCATCGCAAGAAAAAAAAAAACTTCCTCTTTCTCTCTCTTATTATTCCACAGTAAGACACAGGAGAAGAAAAACAAAAATAAATAGGAGCCTTGTAATCTTTTACATGCCAAAAGGAAATTATTTCCTTCTACCTTCTGCTTGCATTTAAGAATCGCGGGACCAATTTTGCAATAAAGAGGCGAGATTAATTATTTGGGAAGAGATGCGCCTCTTTCAAAATTGGGAGGCGGGAGCAGGTATTCCCCCCTTATTTATTTTTGAAACCGAGCTTCACTCAACAAATCTCCCACTTGGAGATCGGTACACATGCAACATCGTTTTCTTCCTCAAACTGATATATCATCCACTGACGGCGTCTCCCTTTTCTTCAAACGTGATGTTCTCCACCTTTGCAACTCCAAGCCTCTGTCTTCATACCAGAAGACCAATTGAAGCTGCGCACTTCAGTTTTTTAAGTGTAACATCATTAGTCAACATATCCACAGATTTCTTGCTTCAAAAAATTTTCTCAAGCAACAACTGTTCGTCATTTAACAATGACCGTATGAAGTTATACCAGATCTTAATGTGCTTGGTCCTGAATTGAAATACTGGATTCTTGGCATGGAATATGACACTCTGACTGTCTCTGTAGACAATGCCCTTCTGGTTCTTCTTGCCCAATTCTTCCAAGAAGCCTTGTAGCCGTATCATCTCTTTTACAGCCTCTGACACTGCTATATACTCAGCTTCTGTAGTAGAAAATAAAAATGTCTTATGCAGATTAGAGCCCCATGACACTGCAGTTCCATCAAAAATATAAATATAGCCTGTAGTTCTTCTTCTGGTATCAACGTCTCCAGTTAGTTTAGCATCAACATAGCCCTGTACCTCTAAAGTCTTTCCTGAAAAACAGAAATAAGTTTCCGAAGAACCTCTTAGGTACCTCAAGATCCACTTTACAACTTTCCAATGTTCATTTCCAGGATTGGTCATGTAGCTGATAACAACTCCCAATGCATGGGTAATATCCGGTCTAGTGCAAACCATAACATACATAAGTGAACCAATAGCTGAAGCGTAAGGAACCTTACTCATATGGTCTCGTTTTTTCTCAGTCTTGGGTGACTGATTCTTGCTGAGTCTGAAGTGACTGTCCAAGGGTTTGCCAACTGATTTTGTCTTATCCATATTGAACCTGCTGAGTACATTTTTCACATACCCAGCCTGAGAGAGTCTCAACTTGCCTCTGACTCTATCTCTGACAATTCTCATGCCAAGGATTTACTTCGCAGCTCCCAAATCATTCATTAAAAAGAGCTCTGACATCTGCTTCATCAGATTAATGATCTCATCAATACTAGCCCCACAATAAGCATGTCATCCACATATAACAGTAGAATAATATAAGAATTGTCAAAATGTCTGACACTACAACAATGATCTGGCTGACATCTGCCACACCTTGCACTATGCATGAAATTATCAAATTTCTTGTACCACTGACTAGGAGCTTGCTTAAGGACTTACAAGCTCTTCTTCAGTCTGTAAACTGAGACTTCCTTTCCTTGTACCACAAACCCTTCAAATTGGTGTATGTAGATGTCTTCTTCAAGATCCCCATAAAGAAAAGCAGTTTTCATATCTAACTGCTCATGAAAGAGATGTTTAATAGCCACCATAGACAGTACCATTCTGATGGTTGTGAGCTTCACCACAAGAGAAAAAATCTTGGAATAGTCAATATCATGCTTTTGTTGAAAGTCTTTTACAACAAGTCTAGCCTTGTACCTTTTACTACCATCATGTTCAGTCTTCACCCGATAATCCCATTTGTTGTGTAATGTCTTCTTCCTTGATGGAAGATCTATTAGCTCCCACGTCCGATTTTTTAGTAGAGAATCCATCTCTTAAATTGCTAGCTCCCATTTGCTTGAATTTTCATTTTGCAATGTTACTTCGTAATCCTGTAGTTCTCCACCATCTATCAGCAGAATATAGTTCAAAGTTGTAGAGTAACGCTATGGAGAACATCTAGTCATTTCTGACATGCGAAATGCAACTGTAGGGATAAACTGCTCTGAAACTTCATGCAGAATAATAGGAATGAGTATTCCGAATCCACTCTCCTCGTCACTTGCATCTTTGCCCTACATTGTGACCTCTGGTAAATCATCAAATCTTACCAACTCAGATTTCTGCGGTACTGGTTTAGAATTTGTATTGGTCTTGTCCTTGTATATAACCTTCTTATTGAAAATCTCATTTCTGCTCCTTATGATTTTCCGATCCTGATCATCCCATAAACGATATATAAATGCCTCGTCTCCATAGCTTGACTTAGTCTTAAGTTTATTACGAGCATCAGGATTAATGAGAACATATGAAAGACAACCAAAGGTTTTAAGGTGAGAATTTAACCTCTTTTCCACTCCAGACCTCCTCAGTCAATTCACAATGTAGTGGAACGGATGACCCCCTGCTGATCAAATAAATTGCAATGCTAACTACTTCAGCCCAGAAAGTAGGTGACAGTTCGGCGTGCAATCTCATGCTTTTAGCCCGCTCATTAATGACCTTGTTCATGCGCTTTGTAACATCATTTTACTGTGGTGTCTCTGGAATGATTTTTTCCATTCTGATGCCCTGAGTACGCACAGTACTTCTTTAACCCACCATCAATGTACTCACCACCATTATCAGATCTTAGACATTTTAACTTTAAGCATGTCTCTGTCTCAATCTTGGCATTCTAAGTCTTGAACACATTAAATACATTAAATTTACACTTCAAGAAATAAACCCGTATCTTACTGCTATGATCATCAATGAATGTGATGTAGTAATGAGAGCCTCTAAGAGATGCCACTAGAGAAGGTTCCCACACATCTGTGTGTATTAAATCTAGCTTTCTTGCCTTCGACATTCTGCCGGTTTTCAAGAAACTGACATTCTTCTGTTTCTTCATAATGCAACTCTCATACATACCAAGTTCAACTGACTTGAGTTCTAGTAGCTTGCCTCTGGATTGAAGTTCTTTCATACCCTTCTGACTCATGTGGTCAAGTCTGCAATCCCATAACTCTACTGTGCTCTCTGCAACAGTAATATCAACACTGTTAATTAAACCGGTAGTCATGTACAACGTACCTACTTCTTACCTCGAGCCAATATCAGTGTTCCGTTAGTAACCTTCCAGGTGCTATCTGAGAACACTACTGAATGCCCACACTCATTATGCTGCCCAATAAAAATGAGGTTCTTCTTCAGTTCAGGAATGTGTCGGACCTTTTCCAGTCTACTTGTTCTTGTTTGGAAGTGTAATGTCAATTTCTCCAATTCCTTCCACTTTCAAAGCGTCTTCATCCATCATATATAATTTCCCAAAGTCACATATAACATAATTTCACATCAATTCCCGATGGAAAGTTGTATGGAAATAAGCATCTGAACCTAGTATCACTGTCATTCTCAGTCTTCTTAGGATTTCTACAGTTCCTCTTTATGTGGTTAGTTTTACCACAATTTCAGCAAGTTGCTATTTGACAGTGCTTTGATTTTGATCTTCCTCTGAGTTCATATCCTGTGATCTCATTCTGAAATCAACATTTAATGCTGAACTCGAATCCGAGATCTCGTCAGAATCCTTCCTGCGCACCTCCTCAGCCAAAATCAAATCAGAAATATCATCATATTTCAGTTTAGATTTACTTGTAGAATTGCTAACAACCATCCTCATTGCTTCCCAACTATTTGACATTGAAGCCAACAAGATCAGTGCACGTATCTTATCATCAAATTCAATTTTCACAGACAATAATTGATTTGTGATAGTAACATACGTACCTTCCGCCATCTTCAAATTGAACAACTTTTTTATTAGATATACCTTTTATTCGTTGACGGCTTTTCATACATACCTGACAGGGCCGCCATGAGATATGTAGTAGTCATTTTCTGGACGACGTTGTGTGCAACAGACCTCCACATGGTCATTCGAACAACCCCAAAACTTGTCGTTCCAACAAATTTCATTCAACCTCATCTATCCTTTCCGATATTTTTCCCAATAACGGGAGATGAAGTTTCTTCCCATAGAGGTAATCCTCTATCTGTATCCTCCAATAACCAAAATTTGTGCCATCAAATTTCTCGATCTCTGCCTTTAGCCATTATTCTTCCTCAGATCCGAACTACTGCTCTGATAGCAGTTGTTGTGGTATATATATAAAATAAAACGATCGACGACGAAGTGAAAAATAGAATGAGAAAATTCACACTAGAAAATAACACATAGATTTACGTTGTTCGGTAAATTTTTGCTTACGTTCACGGAGTTGCAGATGATTTTATTACTTGAAGAATTTACACCGTTATCGATCACCTCGACGATTACAAGAAATAACTTTGTCTCTCTTTCTCTCTCTCTACCCGAGAGCCACCCAAGAAGATGGTTTGCAAAGAAAAGAGAAATTTTCACTGCAAGAAACAGCTCCTTCCTGTCTTCACCGCTAGCAAAAATAAACTCCCTCTTCCTCTCTCTTATCTCTCCACCGTAAGACACAGTAAAAGAAAAGCAAAAACAAATAAAAGGAGCATTAGAATTTTTTACATGCCAAAAGGAAATTATTTCCTTCTACCTTCTGCTTGCAATTAAGAATGGAGGGACCGGTTTTGCAATGAAGAGGCGGGACCGATTATTTGGGAAGAGATGCGCCTCTTCCAAAAATGGGAGGTGGGAGCAGGTATTTCAACCCCGACACCCCTTCTCCCCCCTCCCCCCCTTTTTTTTTGGAAACCGGGCTCCACGCAACAGTAGATTCTCCTTATCTCTCTGTACTTCCCCATCAAACATCTCCATAAATGTATAGCGTCCATAGTAGACCTGCCTAGCATAAATCCAAACTGATTATGAGAAATCTTTTTAATATGTTATAACCTATGTTCAGTTACCCTCTCCAATAATTTTAAAGTATGACACATGAACTTAATTCCTCTATAATTTGCACACCTTGTGCTTCTGCATTTTACTCTTCCTCCACTCATCAGGAATTTTTTTAGTTTTTAAAATAATATTAAAGAGTTTAGTAAGCCAAGATCTCCAAAATCTCCTAAATATTTCCACACTTCAATTAGGATTTCATCAAGTTCTACAGGCTTTCCAACCTTCATTTTTTTTAGGGCCTCATTAACTTCTTTTTCACTAATGCGATGAAAAAAATGAGATTTATTATTATTATTAATGATTTAAAGATCATTAAAGTCGATTGTATCTTTAGAAACTTCATTGAAAGTTTATCAAAATAATTCACCCACCGATATTGAATATTAAAAAAAAAAAAAACGCCTTTTGATTTTCATTTTTAATATACTTTACTTGAGTTAAATATTTATTTTTCTTCATTTTGTTTGATTAGTTTATTGATATAATATCTTATTCTCTAATCTATTATAAATATCACTAAAAACATAATTTTTAGTTTCACTTAATTTTAAAGTATGACACATGAACTTAATTCCTCTATAATTTGCACACCTTGTGCTTCTGCATTTTACTCTTCCTCCACTCATCAGGAATTTTTTTAGTTTTTAAAATAATATTAAAGAGTTTAGTAAGCCAAGATCTCCAAAATCTCCTAAATATTTCCACACTTCAATTAGGATTTCATCAAGTTCTACAGGCTTTCCAACCTTCATTTTTTTAGGGCCTCATTAACTTCTTTTTCACTAATGCGATGAAAAAAATGAGATTTATTATTATTATTAATGATTTAAAGATCATTAAAGTCGATTGTATCTTTAGAAACTTCATTGAAAGTTTATCAAAATAATTCACCCACCGATATTGAATATTAAAAAAAACGCCTTTTGATTTTCATTTTAATATCTTTACTTGAGTTAAATATTTATTTTTTTTCTTTTTGTTTGATTAGTTTATTGATATAATATCTTATTCTCTAATCTATTATAAATATCACTAAAAACATAACTTTTAGTTTCACAGATTGCTCACTTAGACTCCCTACGGGTTATTTTATATTTTTCACAGTTATCTAAGCTTTTATATTTAAACCAATTTTTATAATATAACTTATTATATTTTATCTTCTGTTGCAAATATTAGTTCTTTTAAACTTCTAGGTGATGTCCTAACATTTACACAATGATTTAGAGGATTTTTGTCATGATTTTTCGACAAATTTTATGCTAGCTGTCGGCTACCTAACACAACCCTTCACTTTTCACATTCGGGACTTGAGAACTGGCAATGACAATGTTAGGATCTCTTAGCATGAAAAAGATAATAATTAAAATTAATGAGCAGGAGGGGGGGGGGTGAAATGAGGAGTAACATTCAATTTCTGAAACCTCTTTTTTTTTCAAACTTAAGAGCCTCGATTTGAATTTCAAGAGCCTAAATTTTAATTATTTTTAAAAGCTTGAGTTTGGAAAGCTTAATTTTGAATTAATTTTCTATCATATGAGCCTAAGTTTGAAAGGCACAATTTTGAATTAATTTTAAACCTTAGGAGCTTTAAGTTTAGAAAGCCCAATTTTGAATTGATTTTCAACCCAAGGAGCCTAAGTTTGAAAAATCGATTTTTCAATATATTTTCTGCAAACAACAATCAAATAATTCACAATTTTGAGTTTTTAACTAGTTTTAAGTATTCTAAATTTTTAGTTATTTTCAAGTCCAAATTATTTGTAATTTCAGCAGCCTCTTGACATGTGCAACTGTTAAGGGGCATTGGGAAGAGTGTCAATCTATTCAATTGTCTTAAAAGACTCACTGGTTACTGTCATGAGACCTTTTGCCGGGAGACAAAATGTTCTTTTAACCTACCGGTCTTAAGAGACTCGTTTGGCCTTCAATTTACCTGCAAAAAGTCAAGCACTAGCATGCATTTTCCCGAATAAGTACTTACCTTTTGCTGAATGATATTTAGTTCACTGGATAGGTACTTGAGTTTCCTAGGATGATTATTTAAAATTTCCCCAATCTTTTATAAAAATTTTACCAGACGAATACTAAAGTTTCTCTAAACAATACTTAATTCGTTGGACATATAATCAAATTTCTTCGAAAGTGTATTTTTTTAAAATTTCCGCCAACCTTATACATTTGAGCAGGAGCCTGCATTATCATGACAACGATCGTCAGAGAGAAATAAAAGATTTTTTTTTTTATAATTTTTTTTAAGGAAATAAGTGGAGACGAAGTGGCTCGGGCTCTGTTTGGTTTTTGGGCTTGGGTTGGTGCTCGGGTTAGCAGTTGAGGAAATGGGGCTACGGGCTCTGATTTTTTGTTTTGGCTCAGATCCAAAATGAAATTGAGGCATGTGTGTTTTTTATTGCGGTTTCTGCGTGCTATTTTGAGAGGGAGGAAGAAAATCAGGTGAAGGGCTACGAGCTGGGACGTTGACTAGACTACGACGTTGGTTTGGCTTGGGCGGAAGAAAACTTTTGCGGGCTGGGTCGCGAGTGAGGTAGTAAGGAGTTACGATGTGCGGCTTCAGTTTCGGCTATTTGGTTGCACGAATACAGTGAAAGGGGCAGATCAAGACAATAACGTCAGATTCATCTCTGTTCTACAAAAATGAATTGAAAGAGGCAAGTGTTTGGCGAAAATTTTCCTTCTGGACTCTGGACGTAGAGCAACGTCCGGAGTCCAATGATGTAGTGCCACATGGATACGTGGGTCCCACATAGGAAAACACTAAAAAAAACGAAAATGCGTTTGCCCGACCCAGCCCGATGCTTTGTCTATTCCGCCCTTTCGTCTATCCCGCACTTTCGACTATCTCGTCTTTTAGACTATCGAGAAATAGGTTTTTGAAAACCTTTAGGCTTCCGCTCTCAGAACCTTTTATATGCATTCTTTGTTCTGCTAGGATTCGTCGTTGCTGCACACCGCCGTCCTAAGGTTCGCGGTGCTTCTGTGGAGATTTTCGAAGGAGAACAAAATAGAGTGGGATGATCCGAAGAACATGCAATTGGAAGAGCCGAAAAGTCTGTATTTGGAAAAGGCGATCAAGACATCCGAAGAAGTCGAAGAAAAGAGAGTAAGAAGGAGGCTATTGAAGCGAAAAAATTATCTTGGTAAATTTGATCATTTTTTCCTCTTATTTTTTTGGATTATAAGTTTTTCTTTTTTATTTAGTTATCTTATAGATATTATGGAGATATTCTTAAGATATTGTAGGGTTTTCTGGGGTTAATTGTTGAGTTATCTTTAAGTTATTCTTAAGTTATTCTAGTTTTAGGGCTTAAGGTTATTCTGGGGTTATTTAGTAGTTTATGCTTAGGTTATTCATAGGTTATTGTTGGATTATTTTTGGGTTATTCTGAAGTTAGTCTTTATTGACAGCTATTAGCGGTTCATTGTTAGGTAATTGTAGGGTTATTCTTGGGTCATTCCGAAGTTAGTCTCTATAGGCAGTTATTAGCGGTTCATTGTTGGGTTATTATAGTGTTATTTTTGGGTTATTATTGGGTTATTATTAGTTATTTATGAGATTATCTCTTTAGTTGCGGGTTTTTTATGGGTTATTCTCGTTCTTTTTGGGTTATTTAAGAGTTATTTTGAAGTGTATTCTCGGGTTATTCTTGTGTTATTTTTGAGTTATTCTTGGGTTATTCTGAAGTTAGTCTCTATAGATAGCTAATTGCATTTTATTATTTGGTTACTGTTGGATTATTCTTGGGTTATTTAGGAGTTCATCTCGCTTTAGTTTTGAGTTGTTTTTGCGAGTTTATTCGGGGTTATTGTGGGGTTATTTTTGAGTTATTTATGATTTAATCTCCCTTTAGTTCCGGGTTTTCTCTAGGTTATTCTTGAGTTATTTTTGGATTATTCAAATGTTATTTAAAAAATTTTTTCTTGGGTTATTATTGAGTTATTCTTGTATTATTCTGAAGTTAGTCTCCATAGGCAGCTATTAGCGGTTCATTGTTGGTTATTATAGGGTTATTTTTGGGTTATTTAGGAGTTCATCTCGCTTTAGTTTCAAGTTGTTTTTGCGGGTTTATATGGGGTTATTATGGGGTTATTCTGAGGTTATTATTGGGTTATTTATAATTTAATCTCTCTTTAGTTGCGGGTTTTTTTTCTGGGTTATTCTCGGGTTATTTTTAGGTTATTCAAGGGTTATTTATAAGTGTATTTTTGGGTTATTCTTAGACTATTCTTGAGTTATTCTTCGGTTATTCTGAAGTTAGTCTTGGGTTTTTATTTGCAGCTACTAGTTGTTCACTGTTGAGTTATTGTTGGGTTATGTTTGGGTCATTCTGGGGTTATTTAGGAGTTCATCTCACTTTAGGATTTATAGGTTATTCTGGAGTTATTATGGGTTAATCTGGGGTTATTGTGAGGCTATTCTGGGTTGGGTTATTATTGGGTTATTTATAAGTTAATCTCTCTGTAGTGTCGAGTTTTTTCTGGGTTATTGTCGGATTATTGTTGGGTTATTGTCGGATTATTTATGAGTTTATTATTGAGTTATTCTTGGTTTATTCTTGGGTTATTATTGGGTTATTCATGATTTATTTCAGGCTAATTTTGGTTTGTTTGAGATTTAAGCTAGTATGCTTGGGTTATATTTGGGTTATTTAAAATTTTTTCTCTGTTTATTATAGGTTTATGAAGAAGCTTTTCTGGGGTTATTATTGAGTTATGTTATTGTTATTTAGTAGTCATTTTAGGGTTATTGTTGGTTTATTCTGTGGTTATTTAGGTTGTTCTGTAGTTTGATTTGTTAATAAATTGAATGTGAATAAGTTTTTTATTCTGGGTTCATTGTGAGTGTTAATAAATTGTTTCTTGTTCATGTAGGTTGATGAACAAACATGGTATGAATTGTAGATGTCATCCATGGACAATTAAAGAAGTTTTGGACAAGGTTCGGCTAATGGTCTCTGAGGAGACCTGGTCAAAACCGAGAGAATTGAATGTGAATAAGTTTTTTGAACTCCCTCTTATCCTCAAGATCATACTTAACTATGCACATATTGAATTGTTGGGATATTGATCGGTTGGTATTCGGATTGGGCGGGAAGAAGTTAATTTTTGATGTAGATCAAGTTGCTTTACTGATTAGCATACTCAAAAGAGGACCAACAGTAGCTTGGAAAAAACAACCCGTCAGTGGTCTAGATGCTAGGCAGACGAAGAGTGAACTACTGAAGGTATCACCCAGAGAGTTTCACTCCCCTTGATGAACTGTTTATTAAATTTTTGTTGTCAAATTTATTTTTTTCTTCTAGCAATTTTAGTGTGTCTACAATGCTCTATTTATTTGTTGAGAATTTAGATTCTTTCTCTTCATTTAATTAGCTTGCAACGGTATTTGACTATCTTATTGAGTAAGTAAATGTCTGCGCAATTAGAATAATGATTGGTTAGCTAATAGGATACTTGAATAAATTTGTTTTTCTTCTAACGGTTAGTGTATTATCCATCTCTCAAAAGTTTTTTTAGTTGGATCATATGAAATATTGATTTATTTATTTGCATCACAACTGTGGTTTTATGAGCGCACAACTGTGGCAGTTTCTGCTGTTCTTGAGGCCAAACCTCATATGCTGAGGTGGCCAATAAATGTGGGTTGAAACCTAACGTGCTTCAGAATTGACTGGCTTTTTATATGCATTTAATGTCTATTTTATATGATTTTGCACTTTAATGAAAGATATTTTGCATGTTTTTTGTTTTCAGGTACAACAAATAGAACTTTAGAGGAAACAGAGCGAAATGAGATAAAATTAAGCAAAAATTGACACCACAAGGTCTGGCGTCATAGCCCCAGTTTTCGACATGAACATGCGCTGTAGCGTCCCAGTTTGTGCTATATCAACAGAAACAGTTTTCACTTTGGTTCAATGAATTTAGACGAATTTTGAAGTGGTGATTGAAGTGACTCTTGGTTTAAATTCGGGATAACACCAGCAAGAAAATAACCCAACATAACTTCTAAATAACCCTAGAATAACTCAAAAATTAATTCAAAGTAAACGGAAAAATATTCTTGCGTCATTATTTTAGAATTATTCAGGAATTATTTACATGGTTATTTTACGGTTTTTTTAGAATTATTCTATGGTTATTGTTGGGTTATTCTGAGAATATTTAGGAGTTAATTTCAGATTTATATTATGATTTTTTAGGAGTTATTTAGGGGTTATTGTTGGGATATTATGTAGTTATTTAGTTTTTTTATGTTTTGTTTTCGGTTTATTATTGGGTTATTTTAGGGTTATACTTGGGTTATTCTTGGATATTTCAGAGTTATTCTAAAGCTATTTTTAGTTTTTTTATGAGATTATTCTGGGGTAATTGTTGGGTTATTCTCGGTTTATTAGAATTTCTCTAAAATAACATGAAAATAACCCTAAAATAATCCGTGGAAGCACTTAGTTATTTAGTTCTTTTATGTTTAGTTTGGGATTTATTATTGAGTTATTATGGGGTTATACTTGGGTTATTCTTGGATATTTTAGATTTAGTCTAAAGCTATTTCAATTTTTTATGAGATTATTCTGGGGTTATTGCTGTGTTATTCTCGGGTTATTTAATATTTCTTCAAAATAACCATTAAATAATCTCAAAATAATCCGTGGAAGCACGTAAGTAAAACTTATTGTGGCATTACAAAAAGAAAAAATACCATGGAAGCACGTAAGTAAAACCTAATGCACAACACAACAAACGATAACATTTCGGACAAAGCTAAGCTCACCTCGTCTCAAACGCATTGTCATTATTCTCGTAATCTATGATCGTTATTTCTTTGTTGAGAAAGAACTCCATTTCCATCGCAGAAGCACCGCGAACCCTAGCACAGTGGCGTGCAACCACGGCGAAACCCTAACAGAAAAAGAATAAGGATAGAAGCTTCTGACAACGAAAGCCTAAAAGGCGGGATACTCTAAAAGGCGGGATAGTCGAAAGGGTGGGATAGACGAAGCATCGAGCCGGGTCGGGCAAACTCATTTTCTTTTTTTGTTTAATGTCTTCCTACGTGGGACATGCTTTTCCACATGACGTTACATCATTGGACTCCGGACGTTGCTCTACGTCCGGAGTCCTGACGGAAAATTTTCTCGTTTGGGTCGTATGAACATAAGGAGGACGACAAGAAAGCAGGTGAAGATATTTTGTGCGGTTGCTGATTTGATTAGCCCGAACGAAAAGGAGAGCAAAGGATTTCTGTGTGTGATTTGCTGTAGCAGAGAAGATGAAGTGGGGAGGTGAACAAGTGAGATTTTTTTTTGGGTAGTCTCTTCAACCAATTTGAATGAAGAAGAGGGGAAGTTATTGTGTGTGTGGAGTTGCATGAACAGAGGAAAGAACGACGAAGAAGGTAGAGCGAAGCGACATAACGATGAAGATTGGAGTTTCGGAGGTCTTTGTACACTATGATTCCGTCATGTGCTGTGAAGCAAGGGGAGAATGAGATTTTGCATGTTTCTGCATGTGGAACAGACAAGTGAAGCGGGGTTTCAGCTGTTTAAGGAGACGGCGGAGAAGGAGACAAAGTGGAAATGCGTGAGGAACTGTGGGTGAGAGCATAAACGAGGGGGGGGGGGACCAAAGGAGGGAGTTTTCGTGTTGGTTTTTAACCAGGAGGAAACTAGAGCTGTTATTGCTCGGAAACGAGTAAACTTGGTTGGAGTAGGTAAAATTCAAGTTTATAATCTCCTTTCCCTTTTCTTTTCTTTTATTTGCACGATCAACATTGCTATCTTAGTATACTTGGACATCGGATGCCGTTGGACATATCATACAAAATATAACACCGATGAGACCATAGCTAGATACGAAGCCCTCCTTGTTGTTCAAGGCTACAAGCAAACAACCGAGAATCGACTATACAGATACTTTTAGCCCAGTAGCTAAATTCCTCACCATCAATACACTATTATCCATTTCTATTTCGAGTAATTAGCTTATAACTCAACTTGACATATTAAATGCCTTCATGTATACTTAATGAAACGGAGTATATCTCCCAGCCACCTTGATTCCAAGATCTCATCAAACCCAACTACGCATGTCATCTTCACAAAACTCTCTATGGCCCCAAACAATTGCCACAACAATGTTACACAACCTTTTCAACATCACCCCAACAGCTTGGCTTTAAATTCAGCCAAGCTACCCCTTCCCTCAAGATTGACAACCATAATAAGATTCATATGTTAGTCCTCACGTTGATGACATCCTACTCATCGATAATCATTAAACTTCTCAAATAAAGCTTATTCACAAACTTCAAGAACTCTTCAAACTCAAAAATCTCGGCTCCTACTTTGCCTTCCTTGGCATCAAAGCAATCATCCCACACAATATGGCATTCACGTCACCCAAAATAATATGCTATAGACATCCCAAGAAAATTCGGGTTTTGAGTCTTGCAAACCTCTCTCAACTCTACTATCTCCCAAAATCTTCTGTCCTGATCCAAAAAAGCCCCTTCGAATCCTCACTTATACCGCACCTAGTCAGCTCACTACAACACCTTACACTCACTCGCCTCGACATAGTTCTATGCATCAACAAGCATTGCCAACACCTTTAACATCTACTAAACATACACTTCCATTACCTTAAGCACCTATTTCATTACCTCAAACTCACTCTCACCAAGGGACTACATATTCACTCCACCACCTTAACTCTACATGCTTACTCAGACTCCGATTGGGCAGGCATTGTTATAAATCATAAATCAACTATTGGTAATTATGCATTCTTAGATTGCAACTTGCTCTCTTGGTGAGTAAAGAAACAACAAATAGGCATTTGTTCTTCCACCGAAGCAGAGTACAAATCCCTTACCACAACAGCCACATGCATTATTTGGCTGAGATGTTTACTTCAGCACTTAACCATCAGCATCACCACTCCTACTGCATTATACCGTGACAGCGTCTCCACACCATATCTCGCAAAATTTTTTAATGTCTGTATAGCATATGGAAGTTAACGCCACTACATTCACAACTACATTCAATGCAATCAGATTTCAGTCCACCACATCTCCATGCACGGCCAGTCATCAGATCTTTTTACCAAAGCACTCCCAAAAAGTCAATGTCTCCTTCCGCTTCACAATTTGATGCTCCGAGATCAAATCATCAACTTGCAGGGAGCAGATAAAGGAACCAACATATCAAAATCGAAAACTTTCATTGAATGTCAAAATTCACCCCAACCGAAAATTTTTATTGTAGTCATCCCAGTTATCCATGAATAACAACGTACAATCAACACCATCTAATTGCTAACAACCTATAACAAACTGTCTAACAATTACCCTATATACACATTGCGATTCTTACTGTACTAAGTGCTGAAAGAATAATACAACTCCTTCAATCATGCAATTTTATGGTTTATATATGTGAAGCACCGACACCTCCAAACATAATTTGTAACCCTGTCAGACATATGTCGGACATGAACACGGCTCCGACACTGGACGATACGTGTCCGACATTCTACTGAACGTGTTAAACTTGTCCAATTAATTCTACACTTCCCTAACACCTTTCGACATTGCTCTGAAACCGTTGGACACGACTCGACACCAAGCATGAGAACTTAAATTTGAGCAACATTGAAGCACAATTCGAAGCGGCAACACAAAACAAAGCTACAATGGTTTATAAGTCTTACTGTCTTAACATCGCCTCACAATTATTTTCAGCAGCCCCGTCAAAGCAAGCCAAGAAAGCCGTCGTCGAGCATTAGTGGTCGAAGCAAGGGAGTCGTCAAACTGCTCTGATTGACTCAAATGAGTCGTCGAGCAGCCCTGATCAAAGCGAGGGAGTCTTCAATGCGATCTGGAGCTTCGATTTGAGCAAGGGCACGATTCATAGCACAAAACAGAGCTTTCACGCGATCTTCGATGAGATCCAGAGCATTGACGTGATCTAGGGGACGATCCATAGCTTCGACTCCAGCTAGGGCATTATCTAGAGCACGATACAGAGTTTCCACCCGATCTCTTTCACGATCCAAAGCTTTGACATGGGCTAGGGGACGATCCAGAGCATCAACACGAGCTAGGTGATGATCCACGCATGCGGGTTTATCAGTCAGACTTTCATGCTTCGTCCTATATTTATTTTCAATGTTTCTTTTTTTTTTTGATAATAACACGAAATTGTTATGTACTTACCTTTCGCACACTAAAACTTTGATGCTTACCTGCATACCACTTTACATGTGCATGAAAATGTGGATTTGAGTCAATGATTTATGAACCTTGATAATTAGTGGTTGTTTTGATAAATCTGATATGATAGGAAAGAATTGAGTGGTATGCAGGTAAACATGACAAGGAATTATGTTTACGTTCTAATGTTGAAATTTGAAATCTTCCTTCACTGATTAATATTGGTATCAATTCTAAGCCTCTTACCTTTGAATAAACAGTGCAAACAATTTGGTATCTAGATTAACTAAAATGGGCATTAACATTCCTATGCAGTTAGTAGATTTGGCTGTGACATGTCAATACAGGAGAATTGTGTGCTAATGTAAATGCCAAATTATTCTTTTACTATGTATATATATATATATATATATATATATATATATATATATATATATATATATATATATATATATATACTGCTGATGAAAGCCTTATACACTCGATGTTGCATTGTGAAGTCTCCGAAGTGTTTGGTATTGCTGAACTTACAGGAGAACAGCTGCTGGATCTTCTTACCAATAAGTCCAATCTTAATGACTGCTGGGATTCTTGGAAACATCATTAAAAAATATATATTTCTTTCATTATCTTCTGGTTTATCTGGGTGGCCAGGAATGCTGCCAAGTACCAAACCCTTCCTGTCAGCTCTCATAAGATAAGCTTACACTGCCAGTCCTTTATCAGAAAGTTGAATGGTTCATCTTCTATTTCACTCGGGAGAGTAAACCCTCATGTCGCCAGGTTAGTTTTTGGAGGGCCCTTCACGGCATTGGGTGAAACTAAACACCGATGGAAGTTACTCTAGTAATGTGGCTGGCATTGGTGGCCTTTGCGGGAACTTTAAAGAGCATTGTTTATGGTACTTTCTTGCTCCTATTGAGGCTCTAAATGCTCTTGTTAAAATGAAACTATGCTTGTCTTTTAGAAGTCGAAATTGGCTTTGGCTCTAAAGCTGAACAATATACATGTGAAACTGGATTGCTTACAACTCTTACACATCCTTCAACTGAAGACCTCCCCCCATGATATCTGATCTATTGGATGAAAAAAATTCAGCATCTGGCGGTTTCTACTCAGATCATCTGGTCTTATGTTTCTAGGGAAGGCAACAAACTGGCTCACCACGTTGCATATGAAGCTTCTTCCTCTCTATTACTTGTCATAATATATCATCCTCATTTTTGTCTTTTTTGCTGAATGGGGATTGTTTGGACATACCCCATCTTAGATGTAACCATTCTTTTTGATCAATGAAATTGCTCTTTAATAATATATATATATGAATTTTAAATGTTTATAATTTCTTCAGTTTATTAAAAGGATAATGACTAGTACAAGTGCCTCTAACAATCCCATTGAAGGCGAGATAAAGCCTTTATCGGCATGTCACCAAATTAGAGAAATTAGGATTAATCATAGCAAGAAGCAACATAGAATTTCAGTGTCATTTTTGTTGAGGAAAGTTCAAGGGAACATTTTTTAAGGTTAGAGCACCCTTTGCTTCGACAATCTAGAGTTGGTATTCGAGCATGTCCTAAAGTAATTTCGACACAAATTCAAGAAATGCAGAAATTTGTTGTGGATGCAAAGGAGAAAAAGAAGAATGCTACATTTAAGAAGGTTCCACTTTCTTCTTCTGGGCAAAATGGTTCTAATCAGTTGTGTAGCTCTCAGTTAATTAAGCATTTATTTAGAGCAGAATGATATGATTATGATCATAAGAAAAGAAAAATGTCGGGCATAGTGCTATTGAAAGAGCATTTAATTTGCTAGCTAGATATCATTTGCATGAAGAAATCACTCAGATATTTTATCTTGCAGCTCTTTCCTTTCATTTGGCAAGAAATTCATATTATTTTAATGTGTTTTCATATGTATCCAACAACAGAATACTATATATATTCCTCTTTATTATAATCTGGTAAGAACAATCTTGTTTTAAAAATAGAGAACAAATGTTGAGAGAATGCTTGAGGCTGTAAAGGAAATTTGGAATGAGAAATGAGTTATCATAGTTTGTGATGATTAGACAGATGCCTAAAGAAGACCTCTTATTAATTTCATGGGCGCCACAGAATCTAGATCAATGTTATAAAAGCTATTAAATGTGAATGGGCATATAAAGTTAAATTTACATTGTCAATGAAATTAAATGAGTATTTGCAGGCGTAGGTTCAAATAAAGTCATTCAAGTAATTACTGAGAATGCACATGTATACAATGTTATAGAAGAATTGATCGAGGCTTAATATTCTCATATTTTTTATGGTCTTTGTGTTGTTCATACATTGAACTTATCATTGAAGAATATATGTGCTCCAAAGAATATAAAAGGAAATGAGACAACTCATGAGCAATGCATCCATATAATTGACATTATAAGATATGCCAGTTTTATGAAAAATTTTATTATGATTCATTCAATGAAATTATCAATATTCAATGAGTTTGTGAAGCTGGAAATGTTGACTATTGCAGAGACCCTTTTTGCATCAAGTGTAGTCATGCTTAAGAGATCCAAAACAATAAAATAAGAGCTACCAATAATGGTGATCAGTGAGAAGTGAAATACGTATCGTGAATATGATGTTGACAAGACAAAACTTATGAAGGAAAAAAAATTGGATGATGTGTGGTGGGATAAAATTAATTACGTTATTGATTTTACAGACCATGTATATGACATGCTGAGATTGATTGATATAGATAAACCTTGTCTCCAACTTATCTATGATATGGGAGATTCTATGATAAAAAAAGACAAAAAATATTATCTATTGGCACAAGGGAAAGAGAGACAATGAAGATTCTAATTTTAATAATTATATATGAGATTTTAGTAGAAAGATGGAATAAAAAAAACACTCATCTTCATTGTTTAGTTCACTCTCAGAATCCAAGATATTATTTGATTTGATATTTATTTTTTATTAATCCAAACTTGTATTAATTTTGCCACTTATAAGTGCATTTTTAATGAGGTATTTCAGCCACGCTTGGCTAAGTGAAGCTCCAAACATGTTCCACATAAGGATATAAATATGTCAATTGAGAGAAATAATGCTTAAAGAGGATTTTCCCAAATATTAAAGAAAGATCAATTTTTAATTTGGAGTTTTCTAATTTCTTTGAATTTAGTGATGCTTTCACAGATCATGACTCCATAGCTTCTAGAGCTATTATGGATGGAAAGACGCGGTGGATGATTTATGGAGCAAGTTCCCTATGACTGTAAAGTTTAGCTTTCTATTTGTTGGCTCAACCGTGTTTATCTTTTTTTTTATGAAGGAAATTGTAGTACATATTCTTTTATCAATTCGCTTAAGAGGAACAAAATCACTCATCAACGAGGTGAAGATTTGGTATTTGTTCACAGTAATCTCCGTCTTCCATCTAGGAGCCCAAAATATCCTTAAGGGGACAAAATTATGGGATGTTAGTGAAGATGCCTTAGCTATGATAGAGGATATTTTAATTCTTAAAGTCAATCTTTCTCTTGATGAGTCATGCTTAAAAACATTGTTTTTTGTGTTGATAAAGGTGAATGTGTCATTGATGAGGGCATTTGAGCTAGCACAAATGATGACACCACCGTTGATTGCATTAACTCCAATTAGTGATAATTATGTTGTTATATTTTTGGCATTTTGTTATATTTTGCTTCATTTTTTTATGGAAGACATTGATATTTAGTGTTTTGATAATTTTTTTATATTTTGAATGTGAAAAAACAACTTATCATTATAAAGTTTTCTTAATGGTTGCATTTGTTGTTTTGTGATGTCTTTAGTAGAAAATATTAAGAATATATATTTATATTAATAATTTATTAAATATAAAAACATGTGTTCATGTCGAATTGTGAACTATTTTTTGTAATTATGTCTTGTCGTCGTATCATATTTGTGTCCCTGTGTTTATGTCTGTGCTTCGTAGTTCACAATATTTTTCATTTCTTCCTACTTTCATTTATTCTTCCTGCAGATATCATCTCAGCTGAATTTCAACACTAACAATGATCTTTGGTGTGAATTTTCTTTTTAGATATCACACCAAAGGCTATTTTTTCTCCGGTTCTTATGTGGTTCTCAAACTCAACAAGAATGATCAAAACTTCACTTAGTAATTGCTTAGATCCGTTTATCATGGCTTGTTTTTGGCTAGCGTCTCTTTGAATTTGAATAAAAACTTCATTTATCTCTCAAGGTAGTTTAACTTCAAGAATTCATGATTAAAAAATATTATCTCAGAAAAGAATATTAAAAAAATATTATATTAGCAGAGTTAATGATTCGAAGAAATTTATATTCTCCTATTTATTTTCTTCCTACTATATTTGTCCTGTTTAATTCTCACTTCACAATGGAGAAATACATTGGTAGAATCTGGCATCCTAAATCACTGTTTGTATTAGAAGGGCCTTGCGTTTAGTGACCGTATGTCCACCAATTAGTTATGGTGCTGCCATCTGCATTTTTGGTGCGGCCAGTCAAATTTGGTGTCTTTAGATGTTGCAATCGGAAAATGAATGGAACTCCACTTGTCTACTTCAATAACCCTTCTTGTAGCTTTCATGAACTCAATTTCACTTGTTGTAGCTCTACTTGGGCTTTCATATTACACTAAAGTATTGGGTTTATTTAGCAGATACAACCAGTGAAGGACCTAGGTTAAGCCTAGAGTTGGCAACTTTCCAGCTTCAAACTTTAGAGTTTGCTATAAGTGATAGAAAATTTAATATTTTTTTCTATATAATTTAGGCAATTCAGTAATTTTTCTCACTCTTAATATATTTTTTCATCTTATATCTAAACAAAAAAAAAAAAAAAAAAAAAAAAAAAAAAAAAACATTTGATAATTTTGCCACGCTTAACATTGAAACTGGTTCCGCCCGTGGATTGTCTTAACCTAGTTCTGCATATAACGTAAACTGCAGGTATTCCCTGGTGCATGGACAGCGATTCTTGTCTCCCTAGATAATGTGGGCATATGGAATCTTCGATCCGAGAACCTGGATTCTTGGTACCTTGGACAAGAAGTATATGTAAGTGTGGTGAATCCGGAGATTACGAACAAAACAGAGCTTCCTTTGCCTGATAATGCTATTTTTTGTGGCTCTCTATCAACGTTACAGAAGTAAGTTTGCTCTAACATAATATACATTTGTATTTTGAGCTTGGAAATGACATTTAATTTACATTCTCAACATTTATACCACATATCACTTCAAAAATACCTCTATTTTTTAATTTGAAAAAGGTGAAATACACCTTTTCATTCGTTGGTAAGTTGCATACATGTAAAAATTGAAGTTTAGGTTTTAGATATGTAACTACATAGGAATTAAGTGGTATGTATGCAGATCTTGACCTTATTTGCTTACTCGTGGATTGATTTGAATTTTTCCCTTGCAGACAGCAGTCCAATAAATTCAAATATTCTGAAGCATCAGTCTTATCCTCATCAAGTATAATTGTATTTGGCCTCATTATTATATGGATATCTTTGTTCCCTCTTGACATGTCTGGCCATGGTAATCTATTCTGATAGTGAAGATTCCAAGTATTCATCTAAACAGAAGAACTGTTCAGGCTTTTTGATTCGAAACAACTTTGTAAGTGCATTCATTTGTAGGTAAGTTGAGTTTTGTCTCTGTTCTTGCTGCATTCAATTAAATTTGTACTGTGTGCAATGAAGACGCAAGGAATGCTTTAGGGTGAGTTGGATGCAAGTTATTTGTATTGTGTAATGTTGTATTAGACAGAAGAGCTGTTTTGGTTTTGTATTTGAACAGCACTAAGGTTGAGGTGTGCCATTTGTTTATACCTTAGATTTTGCTAATATGTTCCTAATTCTCATTTAAAACATTAAGAAAAAAAAATTAAATTTTAATTTACTCTCATTCATCACATCAGATTTTTTGCTTAGTTGTATGATTGTTATTTGTAGTTCAATTGCGGTTCTTAAATAAAAGTATTATTGTTGATGGATTTTAAAGGCTGGTTATGCGACTGTTATCTAAAGTTATTTGGGCAATTTTTACCTGTAAAGAAGATCGATTTTAGCTTTTCTGAGCATCGTTACATTTCCTGATTCTTTTCTGTAAATGGACATGTAGAAAGTATTCGTCCTTTGATGAAGATTGGAGGGCAACTAAGGGCCTGTTTGGCGTAGGTTATGACTGCGGGTGGCGTTTTGAAAACACTACCTTACTGTTTTTTTTTTCGCGTTCTTCTGGCTTATCCATTTATGACGTTTTGTTTAATGAATAAACACGGCAGCTGGATCGACCTCGCGGCCCACGTTCGCTCGCGTATCTTTTACTCCGCTGCCGTCGATCTGCCGTTCTCCTCTGTCCTATCGTGCTACTCTCTGCCGTCTCCTCTCGTCTGCCCTAGACCTGCCTTTCTCTTCTGCCATATCGTGATACTCTTCTCTCTCGTCTCCTTGCGTAAGTTTCTTTCGTCCTTTCGCCTATCTCTCGTAACTGAGATCTGTAAGTATTTCTCTCGTAACTGAGATCTCTCGTAACCATCAATGAGTTTTGATTCTCTGATTTGGAATTAGTTGTGTTCGAACTTTTCTTTCCTGCATTTCTTGGCTCTCTGTTACGCATTCTTATGGCTTATGATTTAGGTTATTCTTTGATTTTGCGATTTTTTGCGCATGGTTTATGATTTGTAATGTGGGCATTCTCTGTTACACATTCTTATGGCTCTATTAACTTGGAAAAGAATGTCTAATAGCAATGTTATTCTTGGGTTACCAGTGGCATGCGTACTAGCAAATACTTGCAGCAATGGATGCTTTATAAATGTTACTTTTGAGTTCACGGCGGATGGCGTAGTAGTGTTATTCTATAATAGCATTGTTTATCTGAGATTGTTTTGGACATGTCTGATTTTTTTGTTGCAATATGCCAATTGGATACGAATGCTGATCATTCAATTTATTGTTTACCAGTGTTGCTCTCATTTTTTTCTTACTTAACGTGCAATCCTGTGACATGGTAAGGAGCTTTGTTGGGCCCTTAATTAGGGATGATGATTTTGGACATATCTATTTCTTCAGTGGCTGAATAGGTACTTAGTTATAATTCATCCTTGAGGAATAAGATCATTTTTATCAACCTGAAGCTCCTGTTAATGTAGACAGATTACTTTGGAAGTACAAAGTTCACTAGACTCATTTTTGTTTACCAATAGCTAGATTGTGTTTAATCCTTGCTTGGAGAAATCTACATTTTCCTTCGCAGCATGAATAGCGGTCTATATTTATTCTGAAAAGTTTTGGACTGTTTATTTGTAGTTCTCTACCATTCTAAATGGTAATAGGAATTAAAAAGTAGCTGTAAATACTGTCTATATTATTTGCTTTTTCTTCAGTGGTTTGGATTTTATGTTTTAAACTCTTCGATCAATTAAAAGTAAATGAGCTATCTTTTGGAAGGGCTCAAAGTCTTTCTCAACTATGAATGATTCATGTCACGACTTCCTTGTATAAAAACATGAGGTGGTATGAGATAGATGGAGTTCAATGCCAAACGGTTATTCTTTTACGATAGGAGTTGATTCATTAATTTGATCATTTTACTTATTTACAGAAGCCATAGTTTCTGGGGAGAAACTGGAAATGAAATATTTTTTTACCTCAATTACATTTGATTGTTTGGTTTTACCATAACTACTAAGAAAATGGTGAAGGAAAGTATAACATGTATTTATCTGGGTGGTTGAATAACAGTAGTTTATTCTTATATTTGAGCTGGTTCATTAGCTATAAAATGGCTATACCAATCTGAAAAGTATAACAGTTGTACTGTTGAATAACAGATATTTGAGCTGGTCCAATTGCTATACAGTGGCTTCTTTGGGCTTGTTCATTAGCAATACTTGGAGAATAATAGTGGCTTTTTTGAGCTGATTCTTTATGAAATTTTTTTCTAGTTCTAAAATAGAAGCTTATGCATAACATCTAGTAGTTGATGGTACATTTTTTTATAAATGAATCTGCCAATTTTTTGTCAAATGCCTCTTATTATCTGGCCGCTTTCTTATGTACGTCTAACAGTGACTTTACAGCTTTGCTTTTAGCATACAGTGGTTCATATATTTTTTGACTTAAAAGAAACATTTTGTTTTATGGTTTCCATTTTATTTATCAGTAATGTAATGAGTAAGACCAAAGATGTTGGATCATCGATTATGTGAGATAGGGATATTGCTATTATATTTTGCGATCTCTGTTTTAGAGAGGTCGAGCTGGGAAATAGACCCACCACATATTTTAACAAAGAAAGGTGGCAAAATCTTATGGTTAAATTCAAGGAATTGATAGGAAGGGATTATGATAGGATGAAATTTAAGAACAAGTAAGATCAATCAATGAAGGATTTGAAAAAATATGAAAAGAGCTAAAAAAGGGATCTACGGGATTGGGTTGGGACTCGGTGAAGCGGATAATAGATGTTTCAGAGAATTGGTGGACTGAGAAATTAGAGGTAATAACTTACCAAATGATTACTTCTTCTTTCGTTATTTATCCTGCTAAGTTGCTTTAATAAATAAAGTTGTGATATGTTACAACACTGTCGACTGCTAGAAAATTCAAATTCAGTGACATTGATCCTAGAAGAGAAGTTGGACGGTATGTTCAATGGGGTTGTTAGAACGGGAGCTCATGTGTTCACCCAAGTAAGCATAGGTTTACTAACATACAAGAGGACTTAGGAATCGAGTAGGTAAGTGACTCAAGAGGAGGCCCCACTCAAAACCAGAGGGATCTGGAATCCAAATGCTAGTCAAAGCAGCCTAGGGCGGAGAAAAGGAAAAAATGGAGCCGCATTCATCAGCGGTTCAATAACAAAACTGGTGGAATCATGCACAATTCAGGCTGGTACTTCACATGACACCTCCATTGACAACTTTCTTCGAGTCCTAGATATATATTCTGAAGTCAGGTCAGATAAACTATTCTATCTAAACTTGGTGAAGTTGCTTGATCTCGTAAACAGATTTTTATGAAGATGCCCCCAGAACTTCGAGTCGACTATTTATGTTTTTTCATGGACACTTGATTGTCTTGATATATTATGTATTTGCTCTTTTATTTGTTTTCACCTTTGTTTCATGGATGTTTATTTGCTTTCTAGTACGAACAATCAATATGCTTTTATCATATTATTTCTAATTATTATAGTCAATTTTCAGTTCTTCTATGTTTTCTTTAATGTCTTAAATTCTTCTACGTTCTTTAAAACATCGTCTTATTTAGTAGTTTTATAAGATGAACCCATTGCGATTGAACTTTAACAGAAAAGTTGTGGCGATTATTACTTTGTTGTATGAATACTATTACTTCTACATCGATCGAACTCCCTGTATCTCGTCGATTTATATTGTTGATAAATGAGTCAGTGAGCTATTACAAGGGCACCCAACACAGTTTAACATGTTATGTATGACAAAAGACATTTACCGATATGCTTAATGACCTTCAAATCCATTATGGGTTGCACGGCTCCACAAGAATGACAAGAAGAGAGGTGGTAGCAATAACCATTTACATCTTATCACATAATGAATTTATGAGAGGAGCGATGAAGTGATTTCAACATTCATATGAGACTATCATCAAGTATTTCTCGGTGTGTTTGAATGCTATTGTCAGTTTAGCAGGATAATTAAGCCTGAGGATCCCACATTCGAGTTGACTTCTACAAATATTGTAGATGACCCTCGATACATGTCATTCTTTAAAGTTTTTTTTTTTCACATTACATTCATACATCAACACGAATTACATGTCATTTATAGCTTTAACTAATCCGACAGAACTATATTGGATCAATTGACGGAACCCACGTGGATGCACGAGTATTAAGTACCGAGAAGGTCACATACATTAGACGGTGCAGTTAACAACATAAAATGTGAAGGTCGTCTGTGACTTTAACATGTGTTTCACTTTTGTAATGACTGGTTGGGAAGACAACACACACGATAGTCGTATTTTTGCTTTTGCGACAAGAAACTGATAACACGGCTTCCTGCACCAGCCTCCAAGTTTGTTAATATATCTACCACAATCGGTTTTTTTAGTTTGTTAATAATTACAGTATTTCAACAGGTAAATATTATTTGGTCGATGCTGGATATTCTGTACAGAGGGGGTATCTGAAGTCATCTTTAGATACGAAGTATCGCATTCCTACTTTTGAAAGATCAAGCGGTGTTGCCAGCGGCAGGAAGGAAATTTTTAACAAAATGCTCTCCTTACGCGGCGTAATTGAAATAACTTTTGAAGTGTGGAAGAAAAAATGGTTCATATTACGTGATATGCTGAGTTACCCATTTCCAAAACAAGTATTGATTATGGTGGCCACGATGACACTCAACAACTACATTCGACGACATCATTCTAGGTCGGATGTGGACTTCACCTTGGCTGACGATGATCACATGCAGGTCCCGACTGAAGCATTTAAATTTCATGCAAGCCAGTCTATATCACAGCTAGAAGTGAAATCACGGGAAAACACTCAAGATGGCGAAGGTGTCGTAGAAATGACTGCATTGAGAGAGCAAATAAGAGACAACATTGTTCGATGTTGATTGGACGTTTATTGTTTATTTTATAAACTTGGTTTATTTTATATAGCTTGTTTAGGAGAAATTTTGGTTTTGCATTTTTCAAATGTTTGACATTTTTCTTTTCCTTTCGAGTTTTATTTGTTTTTTTTTGTGGGCTTGTGAGGTCCATGGTAAGACTTCTGACATTTTGGATTCTTCTGGATGGCTTGTCGATCACTGTTGGATAGTGTTATAATTGAAATCCTAATGAAGGCAATCAAGTTTCTCTCCTCTTTTCGGTGCATCGGTTTATGAGGTTCTTGTGGATGATCTTTTTTGTTCATGGTGATTGGACTTAGGTTTGTGTGTCTCTCTCTACTATTTAGTGTTTTTGGTTGGGTGTTGGTGATGATGGTTGGACTTGGGTGTGTCCCTCTCTACTGTAGGGTGTTGGTGCTGGTTGTTAGGTGTTGGTGATGGTTATTGGACTTGGATGTGTGTCTCTCTCCACAGTTTAGTGTTGGTGCCGTTTATAAGGACCTACTAAATGACCTTTTTTTGGTGATATGCACATGTGGCACGTGATGGTTTTATGTGGGTTAAAGGCAACCAAGAACTCATTTTCTTACAAGGTCTTCTTGTAGTGATAGACTCGTTGGTCGGTATAGTTAGTTCTTTGAGACCTCACACATACATTTATTTTTTTATCTATCAATCCATGCTTGTTTATTTGATATAATTTTCATTTATTTCCATTTTCTTGTATATTTATTTTTTCATTTAATTTTCTGACATGAATAATGGGTTTTCCCTTGTATCTTTCAAGGAAAATGAGCTCCATGATTTCAGAGACCTCCTGAAGTGTGTTGTCATGTGGATTACAGACTTCTTTACTGACGTCACGTCAAACACAACAACGGGAGACAATTCTACAGTTGCCCGCAAAGCGTCACGGAGAGGTGTGCCTTCCAGTGGGCAAGCAATTCGACAGATTCCATTGTCGATAGTGATCGGGGTTGGGTTGCGTCTCTGGAGGACAGTGTAGCTAGTGACATACGCTGTCTCAATTTTAAAATTAATATTATCATAATTTTAATTATCATTTTAATTTTTTTTATCAATCTTGATACTCACTGTTAAGTGAGGGTTGTTTCTTAATTTTTGATCGTTTTGTATAGGTTTTCTGCTTCTCTGGTATCAAATGTATTGTCAAGGCAGTTTTGTTGCAAACAACATTACTTAACAGGGATAAAATGGTTATTTATTCATAAACAGATGTCTCAAATAACTAGTCAGCTTATCCGGATAAGCTGCTGATCAACAGTTTATCAACAGATTATTCAGTAAGTTGAACAGAGATCCTAAATGTGTAGTGAGTACTTTTCCCTCTGCTGATTTGTGAGTATTTTTACCATTTTCTAAGGATTTTGATTTGAGGATTAGTAGTATATGGCTTCATCTTATTTAAAAAGGAAAAAAATATGAAAGAACAAATGGCTTCTCGTGATTACGGGACAAGTACAATCAATGCTTTGAACAGTGGTAAAATTAGAGGTGAACGGTAGTTTCTCTAGTTTATTTCAGATTTTTTTAAAAAGGTCCAATTACATGCATAACACCCGAAACATTACTATTTACTAATTTTTTCCCCCCACATTCAATTTTCAAATTCTCACTCAAATATCAACATTCATGATAAAACTCCAACTTATATTTTTCATTTTTATCAAATTCTCAATGCTTTAATCATAGCACATGTAAATACAGCAGTTCGACACATGTAAATACAGTAGTTTGGTAGTTCGAAAATCTCACATGGGTATTACATTTTGTAAAGAGCAATATTTGGGTGCTATGTATATAATTTTACATTAGATAAGATAAGTGTGTGCATGAATCTTGAGAAAATCCTATGGATGATAGGCACAAAGGAGCACAATATTATAGGTCCCATGAGCGCAAGGCAAAGGGCCCGTGGACGGAACAAAAAATTAAGGATCAAATATCGGGAGACCATGATTCACTAATAGAATACCAGAAAACTGTATGATTTGATCCAACCCCATTATTAGCCAGACTTGAACGCCAGCCGAGCGAGCGAAGACCGCCCAATCTAAAAACCAAAAGCCTATCGAATCAAGCAAAAATATCAATCTATCTGCTGTCATAATCCGACTCGAAGGAAGAATTCAGTATTGCTGGATGGAAGCTCCGTTGATCACAAAAAAATAAATTTGGAGACTTCGAGGTGGGCAAAAATAATGCAGATGAGAGCTCTATTGATTGCGCAAAATTAGGCTAAGAAACTTTGAGGTGGGAAACAACAATGCAAAAAGGAGCTCCATTGATCTCACAATATTAATGTGGGAGGTTCCAAAATTTTCTCTTCCTTTTTTCTATTTATAGGCTCAAAATCACCAAAAAGGGCTATATTTTGGGGAAAAAACTACTTATCCCTTGGATTGCTGACGTGGCTGCCACAATCCACTCGATCACTTCTTTCTCAGGCTGCATGATCCTTTGTCCCTCGGATCATCAACATGGCTATTCTCCATCCATCGGATCACTCCCGCCTCTCACTGTCTAATCTAAGGCCCGACCAACCCGATATGAACATAAGCCAACTCGCATGATCCATGACCCGTTAAGCATCGCCTGAGATGTCACCCATCTCCGACCCACTCAACAACCACCACCATCGGCTTCAACCTATGGTTGCCACTAGCCTCTGCCTCTAATCGTGATCGCTCGCCTCCACCTTCGGCCAGGCCGAGTTCCCCTCCGGAGGTCGCCAACCTCTACCTCCAATCACTACCACCGATAACCTCCACATTCGGCCGCCGCCACAATCACCAGACTCCGCCTCCGGCTGCCGTCACCCCCCGGCTTCCATCTTTGGCAGCCACCCCTAACTTCTACGTGTCGCCACAGCCGCCATCCTTGTCACCATCCCATCGCCGCTAGTCACAGCTGGCACCAATCACAAAGATTTTTAAATTTTAAAAACATTTTTTTGGCTATTTTGATAATTTTTGGATGAGCAAACAAAATCACTCAAAAATAAGGGGGCAAATATTATGCCCTAAATGAAGTTTCCCATTTGTCATAAATCTCGAGATATATTTTAGCAAGTAAGATTCAAATTAAAATTAAAAAACCATCCAAAATCCCAAATTTAGCAAACTTACAGTCAAATTTATTGGCTTGATGAGATAGACCCGATGACACTAAAATTGGCTATATCTGTGTAAAATCAAGTTGTTAAACCATTTTGGAAGCTTTGGGCAGTTAATTGGAAGGGCAAATGGATTCCAAATCTAACAGGCTTATAGTCAAATTGAGCATCTTGGTGACACGAATCCAATAAATCCAAGATCACTTAATCTCGACATTATGAAGGCATTTAAAAGTCCATAAAATGTTGTATAATTCATGGGAATCTCTCTGATTCATCTAATGAATTAGTCCAGATAACTCTCTTTTTTTTGCACGGGATGCTCACTCAAAATCTATAAATAGAGTCGTGCCTTCTTCATGAAAGAGAGAACTTAGAGCTAGACCTGGATCTGAAGGAGAAGAGAAGGAGCCAATTCCTAGAGTTGTTCTGGATTGAAGACCCAGCAAACACTTTCTGCTCCCACTGCTACCGACCACCATCGACCATCGTTGACTAGCCCTTGCTCGTCATCATCGGGAGAGCTTACAGGTGAAGTGTGTAAAATATGCAACATAGTTTTCCTATTTTTGACATCATATTTCATACTATTTGTATCATATTTATATTCATTCAAAAATTTTATTTGTAATTATGAGCTACAGGTTTTATCGAGTGGTTAAGGATGTGTTGAAGCTACAAAGCCCATATGGTGCCCCGATTCCCTCCAACTAGCTTTAAATTTCATGCCTAAATGGACCCAAACTGAAGAGGAGTACCCAAAGTGCCAATTGACGGACGTAGGTAAGTCGAGCCTAGTGGCGTAGCTACGCCAGTGTGGCTTAGTTTTACCGCTCTATGCCATATTTTTGAGCCCTTTACATCTTGGCGCCACCCAATTAACACCTACCCCCATTCTAGAGGCATGACTGGTAATGTATTTAAGCCACTAACTGTGTGACTATGCCATTATGGTTCAAGTGCGCTATCTTTGTGCCATGTGTACACTGTTTCTGCTTACTCTCATGCACAACACATGCAGCGAGCAAAGAATCTTTGCGCCACTTCAGTGAAACTTGACACATAACCAGATATAAGATGACAATGATGAGTATTTCGACGCTTAAGGGAGGAACTCTAGCACTAGTAAACCAACTTAGTGAGTTATGATAATTTTTTGTCTGCATGGTGATCTGTGGCTAAAGAAGAAAGTAATTCAAAGTAAAGCTGACTTTTCTCCTCTACGAATTCTCAAGTCTTGACCGTTAGAGTCATACCGAGAGGAACAAGATAAAGACTAGAGGGAGTCACCGAAGAATTATTCCAACCTTTGATTACGCTTCACTGGAGGGATCCTTAGAAGAGTGGGAGAGTTTATGAGAGTTTTCCCATGAGACAAGTGTGTGTTTGAAATTATTGTACTCGAGTGGCTAGAAATTCAGATATTGTCTTTTAACTTTGTGCAATTCAGTGAAGAATATCTGTGAGATTGTTATAATTTTGTTTACTTTGGATTTTGCAATGAAATTTATGTTGCTTTCATTTATAATGAGTAAGACTTAAACTTTTTTCCCCTTGAATTGGATTCTATGCAAATTAGTATCGTTGTTATTATGTTATTGAGTGTTATTTAGCTTTTAAGTTGATAGTTTAACTTTTTGCATGTAATTTACTCCTAAAATGACCACTTAAGATGTTAAAATGGGTTGAAATCTAATACCAAGGGGTGGAATATTTAGGTTAACCTACACTACTCTAAAAGAATAGGAATGTTGTTGTTAGGATGGTGCAATCATGAAGGAAAATTTGCAAGCATTGGGGTTTTTGCATGGTTAGGGGACTAACTATAATATGAAACCTCATTTTTCTTATGATCACCGGAATGAGCTAAGGATAATTATTGTTCTTGATTGTCAACTACATTAGAGTCAATTTGATATATCTGACATGCATAAGCCCAATTCAAGGGAGACTTTCCCTTGTTCAAACTCAAAACTAGTTATAGGTTTTACTTTTTGCGAAGGAAAGGTTTAGAAATTTTAAAATCACCAAATTTTGAACATTTACACTAGACTCAAAACTCGTAGACAAGAACAATTCTAGACTTTGGGAGTTCACTCACTCATCGTGGGATCCATACACGGGCTTAGTTCAATACACTATTTGGTTGGCACATATAGTTATGTATATTATCAGTGCTTCATAGCATTTTAGTTGTATCAACATGGTAGTGAACTACAGTGCAACAATGCCTACAAATATAGTGTAATGATGCTCACAAGATATTGCAATAATGTGCCTCGAAGACATTGCAATGAGGTGCCTTGAAGATTGAGCAATGATTTGCCCCAAAGATGGTGCAATGATACACCATAAAGATGTTTTAATGATACACTTGATGACATAATAACGATACATCATGAATATGATATAATGATGCACCTTAGCGAAGGTATAACAACGAAACCCGAAGATGGTGTAACTCCCTGTGATAACTACTTATGACCATCATACTCAAAATATGAGGACCTTCTCTAAAACCCTGAAGTTCTCTCCTCACAGCTCTCCACTATGGCCAACAACCTATGTGATTCACTGCAACTACACCCCCTTACTACTGCTTTAAAGGCTAACTGATTCTACTACATTCTCTACTACGACCCATGTGACCAACTAGGGCCTACGTGTCTCACAGCTCATGCAGCTTCCAACTCTGATATTTATGACCTATGGACATTATTACAACTAATCATTACAACATACATGATCAACTTCGGTCTATATGGCTCACAAATTATGCAGCTTCCAACTCCATCCTTTGTGGCATACGAACTTTATTATAGCTTGCATGACTCATAGCTCATGCAACTCCTAATTCCAACCTTTATAACCTACAGACATTATTGCAGCTCATTGTTATAGCCTATATGACCAACTACAACCTACGTGGCTCTGAGCTAATGCGGCTCCTAACTTTAGCCTATGTAGCCTACGAATATTAATATAGTTCCCTCTTATGACCTATGTGACCAACTACAACCTCTATGGTCCACAACTCCACGCTGCGGTCGTTGTGGCCAACTGACGCTTCTTCATCTACAGCCTATGACTTACATGGCCAACTACTACCATAACTTTTAACTAGGGCCTCCATGACAAATTGTTGCTACAATCACCATCGACAACAATCATAATGGACTATGGTCTCCATAACAATAAACGATGGCTTTTGCGGTCAATTATGTCTATTATTGTTGAACTATTGTTGTACATCAAAATTGTAATTCCATCTCTTTAATTCAAGAGGAAAGTAGGTATATGCACTTATAATTCCATAGTGGATTATTTTAACTGGGCGCCCAACCTCAGTGTTTTTTCTCTTTCTATGGTTTTTTATAAAAAAATATTGAGGCGTCTCAACCTGCTTACTATTTTATCTGTGTTGAATCTTTGTCCAACGCTAAGACACTAAATTATTACTCTATCGCCATGAATCCTTTGGCATGCTTCAATATCATATCAAAAATAGCTTTATGTTAACTTAAAAAAAATGAAATATACCTTTTTCATGCATAAAATGGCATGTACGTAAAATTGATTTTTGAGTGTTAGATATGTACATAGATCGGAATTTGGTGATATTCATGTAAATCGTCCTCTTCGTCTTTTTTTTCTAATTAAGTCCAATTTCCAATCCCTATTAGTGACCTTGGGAATGGCTAGCAATTAAGCCAAAGGTGTTGCTTTTGCTTTTCAAAAGGACAACAAAGGCTTCATAAGTACTAACGCGCACAAAATTCTCACATGAACTTTTTGTTTGTTTTCTGAATGAGTAATCGTGTTATAAATATGATATGAGCTGAATCATTCAATAAAGACGAATATTATAAAGTACTTACGTAAATGACAAAAAGCAATGAAGTTAGAGCACCTAAGAAAAAAATATAGAAATTTTACTTTTCTTCTCGTTGTTCTGTGACACTTATGAAGACTATACAACAAAGAATAAATACTGTAATATGAGAAGTGGAACAGACGCACAAGAGTAAAAATGGAATCATATAATAATTTCAAAAACATGTTGATGCAAATATCACATCAACATAAAATATGAGAAGTAAAAGTAAATTAATCCAAGAAGAAATACTTTACGAGATGATCAATGATAACCTTGGCTAGGACAAATTCCTTTTGAAGTAGCCTTTTATACAAAATTTACCCCTCAAACTCAAACTAGGTCATTCAATCAGTCTCGGCCCGAGCCTGTGGTACTAGGGAATCCTTTAGGACTTCCAACAGCTTCAGACGAAGGGTTATCATCTCTTCCCCATCTTCTCCACACAAGCCAACGGCTCACGCATCTCCTCCTCTTGGTGTATCCCAACCTACCGAGCAAAGGAATTATGGATGTCTTCCATGTGTCGGGTCAACAATTTAGGATACACCCGACATCCATTAGTTGCTTCCCTGAAGGCCTGACGAGAACTCTCGAATTATCAAACCCGCAATCCTTGCTTCCGGACGGTGTCTGGGTTGCCACCACTGGCGTCGCAGTTGGTTCCTCGTCAACATATGCAGGACACAAGTCATCTCCCAGGTTGATTAGATCAGTTGCACCAAAAAACAATGCAAGGCAAAGGAGACAACAAAAATCAAAACCTAACAAGCATAACCGAGACTACTCGTACCAAGGAATTGATCCAACTCAATCCTTATCATCATCACATCGCTCTCATCGGGTAGCATCAAAGCACTAGTATCTTCTTATACATTGAGCTATGCTAAACATCAGCAGCTTCCTGCACGAGAAGGTTGAACCAACAGACCAGCACTCGGGTTGTCAATCAAACTCCACCATCCAGCCGATTTTTCCTCCATCGAGTACCAAGAAGTGACTCAGATGACTTTGCATGATCCATTGAAATATATATTTTTCCTCTTCTTGGCATTAGATTTCTTCTTCTCCTCCTTCTCACCTTCTAGACGATGTCAGCCCTTCGATTTCTCAAACGCGGCAAGAAGCTTTTCTTGTTAGGCAGCTCAATTGTAGGATTCAATGCATTTTCTATGAAAGTGCTTATAAGCTGACCGATTCATGCGTAGAGATGCAAAGAAAATATGAAATGCCAAAGATTCCCATCACACCTTATTTATAAAAGCAAAGAGCATGAAAAACATGGGAGTTCAATTAAGGAAATACTAATTAAGGAATAAATGATATATACTTTTAGAATTTAATTCTCTTATTCTTATCGTAATATCGCTTTCAAGGATTAAGAAAACTAAAAAAAACTAAAATATGTACATTAAAAATGTGCTAGCATTGATCTTGAGGAGATCTAACTGTCTAGAAGGAAGTATTACAAAGGAGGGCCCACTGATAGAAAACTAGGAAGCACACTTATCTAATCAGATGTAACCAACTTAGCCAAAGTTGAAGGCCGAATAAGGTTGGAAAAGGAAAAATAGAATGGCTGAACAATCCAAATCCAAACCAACCAAGACTAAAGCAAGGAACATAAGTATTCAAGCTAACCACCACAAAAAAGCATGTTGAAGGCATTGACCTACCTATCGATAGATCTAACCCGAGGAAGGAATGAAGTATCTCAATATCACTAGTCGTCCCATGGATGCCTATTTTTATACACATTTTTATATCTATTTTTAATGATTTTGTACTTTAATTGAAGATATTTTGTATATTTTTCTTGCATGTATGATTAAATGGATAAATGTGATGAAAAGAGTAAAAAGTATCAAAATTAGAGCAAAAATAAAGAAATGTGCAAAATTGATTTGTGGTGACAAAGAGCCCAGATGGTGCTTACGCGCCAGAGCCCCACGGCTATGTGCCATATTTGGAGCTTACACCCAGAAGACTCGCGGCTAAGCGCCGAGATCTCGTGCTTACGCACGATAATTACTAAAGAGTAATTATTTAATTTTTTGCGCCATTTTGAAGAGGTGATTTAGGCATCTCTTGGTACAAACGTGGGTAACTCCCTATTGACACCAAAATTAATTCAAATTACTCTTGAATGGATGCATTTCTTGGAGGATTCAATGAATCTAGACACAGTTTGAAGAGATACGATTGCACCTATTGGAAAAGTATAAATAGAAGACTTGAATATCAGAATTAAAGGAGAAATTAGGAGTGTAATTTTAGAGAGTAATTTAGAGTGTTATGAGAGTTATTATTATGTAGTGAGTTGTAGTATTGTGGTTGTTGTAGAGTGTGTAGATAGTGTAGGAGAGTTCTTTCATTAACATACCACTCGACTTCATAATTTCTACTTAAATATAGTTTGTATTTGGATTAGATTAGAGAATTGGAGTCCTTAGAGTTGGGCACCAACCTCTAAGAAGTATTGTAAGGAAAATCAAAGTTTTCAAAGGAACTTCAAGTGTTTCGTGGAGAGGATTTACAGATAAGTTTTTATTTTTGTTATTACATTTGGTTTTTAATTAAGACTTCTTGTGTTTTCACTATGATTTGTACTTTTAAACCAAACTGTGATTGCATTTTCTTCATGAATTCTGAGTAGTTTTCTTTATCTTTTTCCTTAATATGATGAATTAATAAAGTTATGGAAATATGTTGTGTGAAGTATAGGAATTCAATGTTGGAGGAAGTTGTGATAATTCAAAACCTTGCACTTCATTTGCTTCTTGATTTGGTCAATTAAGATGTTAAAATATGTTGTGAGAACATGTAAGAACCAATATGATATTATCTCAGTCAACAATTGGAAAGAATCACATGAGATTATATGGGTGATAATGTAATTCATATAATTAAGTGCAAATAAATAGGGAGATATGCTTTGATGGACATAGAATTAGAGAACTTTAGAGTGAAAGGCTAAAACCCCCAATTTGATTTATTATTTTATGTTTTGATACGAGATGTTAGCCCCTAAGTAGAGGTAATTGAGGATACTCTAGAATGATAGCTAGTATCTTTCCTACCTAAATCGTCTTCAAGATTTATAAAACAATATATTAACTTATGTTCTTTATAGCATCTCTAGTAAGGGTAAAGAATATAATTGTTAAAAAAATTTTAGATACTTTTACAACCAAAATTCCATGACTTGTTACTGATTCATAAAAAAGAAAAAGATATTTTATTTGCATTTGCTTACATCTAATAACATTTTGTTAAAGTAGTTGTTTACTTTCATTTCAAATTATAAAAATTAATAAAAAGAATCGAATTTTCTTTCCTAGAATATTATCTTTAGCTTGGTTAAGATATTTCTTCAAAAGTAAAAAGTTAATTTTTTGTTTTCTTTATTTAACACTTTCCATGTGGGTTCGATTTCTCGGGGCTTAATTAAAAAGTCATATATTACTTGATAACAATAAGTATACTTGTGTAGTATCACAATTTATAATATCATTAAAGAGAACTATCAATTCATATATAAAACGTAAGCATAAATATTATGAGATCAATTTTTTGGGGCCGTTGTCGGGGAAAGAAAGAAAATAAAGAATGTTAAAATAATATTTGAAAATAAATCTTAAGAAGAACTAATTTTTACTTTTTAAAGTCTTATTTAAACTTGTTAGATTTATTTTAGGAAATTGTTGTTTTTGTTGTGTGATTTTATTTTATTATGTTTTATAATTGTGCATGCGTAGTTCAGGTTTTGAAGAACTTGTGCTCTACAATTCTAAATTAGAAAGAACTACAAGAAAAATCAGAAAGATTAAAAATATAGAAAAAGACAAAAATATTCAAGAAATGACAAATCAAAATAATTAAAATGCTGAAATCCATCAAGGATTTAGACCTTTAAGAGATTACGCTAATCCTACAGTAGATGAATTTCTTGGTAGTATTCAAAATCCTGTTGTAGTGCCTAATTCATTTGAACTTAAACCTTCTATTATCCAAATGGTATCTAATAATCAGTTTGGGAGAGCACCAACTGAGGATCCAAATTTACATCTTGTCAATTTTCTAGAATTGTGTGCTACATTTAAATATGATGGTGTTTCGGATGATGCTATTAAACTTAGACTTTTTCCTTTCTCGTTAAGGGATAAAGCTAAGATGTGGTTAAATTCGTTAGCACCTGGATCTATCTGAACTTTAGGTTATTTAGTACAAACGTTTCTTGCTAAATATTTTCCACCATCAAAGACTACGAAGCTTAGAAATGATATCACATATTTTTGTCAGTTGAAGGGGAATCTATTTATGAAGCATGAGAACGTTTTAAAGATCTCTTAAGAAAGTGTCCACATCATTTGATACTAGATTTTTTAATAATTCAAACTTTTTATAATTGATTAGTTTGATCTCCTAGATTTATTATCGATGCTACTGCTGCTGATGGTTCATTGATGTCTTAACAGTTTAATGACGCTTATGCTTTAATTGAAGAAATGATTACAAATAATTTTCAATAGCCTTCTGAGATTGTAAATTCTAAAAAGATAGCCAATATTCATGAATCTGATGCTTTTGCAATGTTTGCAAATCAAGCTGCTGCAATTTCAAGGAAGATAGACCAATTTGGAGAGAATTTTTCTCAACCAATTTCAATGATTGAAGAAAATTCATTAGGTTAGATTGTCAAACATTATTAGAAACTTTGAATGTCATAAACAAGCTTAATAACCCTTATTCCAATTATTATAACCCAGGTTGGAAGAACCATCCAAACTTTAATCAGAATAACAATAGTCAGGGTGGTAATAATCAACAATGGGGGAACAATCAGGTAAACTTATTAGGGAATTGGAATAACCAAGGGAATAATAATTATAGAGCTACTTATCCTCTAGGTTTTAACAGTACTTCCCAATTTAAAGAGAAGAAGTTATCTATAGAAGAAGTGGTATTATAAATGGGAAATCAATTACAAAGCCAATGAACTACAATTAGAAATATTGAGAATAAATTGGGACAAATAACTAATTCATTAAGTAATAGATCCCAAGGAATACTTCCTAGTAATACAAAGATAAATCCAAGAGACAAAAATAAAGAGCAAGTAAAAGCTGTTCAATTAAGAAGTGGAAGAGAGTTGGAAGGTAGAGTTCAAAAAGAGATTGAAGTAGAGAAAGAAGAGATTGAAGAACCAAAAGAGGACGCTTAGAAAGGTTTGGAAAGACCTATTTCTCCACCAAAAATTGATTTAGAAAAGCCACCACCACCATTTCCTCAGAGACTTCGACAACAAAAGTTGGATAAACAATTTTCAAAGTTCTTGGAAATTTTTAAGAAACTTACAATAAATATTCTATTTTGTTGAAGCCTTAGAATAAATGCCAAGCTATATAAAGTTTATGAAGGATATCCTAAAAAGAAAAATGAAGTTTGAAGATAATGAGACTGTAAGTAATTCAAAAGAAGCTTCCTGAAAAGCTTAAAGATTCTGGTAGCTTCACAATTCCATATGCAATTGGAGACAGATTTTATAGGAAAGCTTTATGTGATTTAGGTGCAAGCATTAATTTTATGTCATTATCTATATTTAAAAGACTGAGATTATGAGAAATAACCACGACTCTTGTAACTATGCAGTTAGCAGATCGTTTGATAACATATCCTAAAGGAGTTATAGAAGATGTTTTTAGTAAAAGTTGATTAATTTATCTTTCCTGTTAATTTTATTGTGTTTGATACAGAGGAAGATAAAGATATACCTATTATTTTGGGGAGACATTTCCTAGCTACAGGAAAAACAATGATATATGTACATAAAGAGGAATTAACTATGCGTGTTAATGATCAAACTGCGACATTTAATATTTCAAAATCATTGAAATATCCTGTAAATGGTGAAGATGATGAATGTTTCAGGATGGATGTAATGAGATATCTGAGTGAATGTCATTTTTAAAGCATCATATGAAGAAAAATCTGAAAGTGAAAAGTTGGAACACAAGCAAGAAGAGGAAGCACAATATTCTGATGACTTTAATGAAAAAGATTTAAATTATGTTCAAGAAAGTTTTGAAGTTTTGGACATGACAAAGAAAGATGAATCTTTTTGTCCATCAATTGAAAAATCTCCTGAACTTGAATTGAAGTTACTACCTGAACATTTAAAATATGATGATTCCTCAACATTTAAAATATTATTTCCTCGAAATTAATTACTGGTGAATAAGAGAGTTTGCTTGAAACTTTAAAGAAATATAAGAAAGCCTTTGGATGGACCATATGTGATATTAAATGAATCAGTCCTTCAATTTGTATGCACAAAATTCTTATAGAAGAAAACTGCAAACTCAGGGCTGATCCTCAAAGGAGATTAAATCCTATTATGAAAGAAGTTGTTAAGAAAGAAAATTTAAAGTGGTTAGATGCTGGAATTATCTACCCTATTTCAGATAGTGCGAGGGTGAGTCCTATTCACTGTGTTCCTAAAAATTAAGGAGTAACTGTAACTGTTAATGAAAATAATGATCTAATACCAACAAGTCAAGTTACTGGATGGAGAATATGCTTTGATTATATAAAATTAAATCTTGCCACCAGGAAAGATAATTGTCCACTTCTCTTTCTTGATCAAACGTTGGATATAGTAGCTGAGCATAAATACTTTTATTTTCTGGATGGATATACTTGATATCACCAAATACAAGTTGCTCCTGAGGATCAATAGAAAAAAATGTTTACTAGTCCTTATGGTACATTTGCTTTTAGAAGAATGCCCTTTGGTTTATGTAATGCCCCATCTACATTTCAAAGATATATGACGGCAATTTTCTTTGATTTAATTGAAAAAAGAATTGAAGTGTTTATTGATGATTTTTCAGTGTTTGAAATTTTATTTGAATCATGTTTATAATATTTATCTAAAGTTTTTAAATGCTGGGAAGAAATAAATTTAGTCCTTAATTGAGAAAAATGCCAATTTATGGTAGCAGGAGGAATTGTTTTAGGACATCATATTTCAGAAAAAAGGTGTGGAAGTAGACCCTGTAAAAATTCAAGTAATCGCTAATTTACCTTGCCCAACAAATGTAAGGGAGATTAAGAGTTTTGTAGGACATACTGGATTCTACATGGGTTTTCGAAAATTGCTAAGTCTCAATGCCATTTATCAGAAAAAGATGCAATTTTTAATTTTGATGAAGATTGCCTAAAAGCTTTTGAGTTATTAAAAGAAAAATTAATCACTACACCAGTTATTGTTTCACCAAATTGGGATAAAACTTTTGAATTAATGTGTGATGCAAGTGATTATGCTGTTAGAGCTGTTTTAGGACAAAACATGATAAAATTTTTAGGGTGATCTACTATGCTAGTAGAACTCTTAATGAAGCTCAAATTAATTATACCACAACTAAGAAAGAGTTATTAGCTATAGTATATGCTTTTGATAAATTCAAATCATATTTAATTGGAACTAAATGTGTGGTGCACACTGACCATTCTGCTATTAAATATTTAATGAAAAAGAAGGATGCAAGACCAAGTCTTATATGATGGATTATTCTTTTTTAAGAATTTGACTTTGAGATAGTAAATAGAAAGGGTACTGATAATCAAATTGTCGATCATTTGTCCGGGCTTGAAAATGAAAAATCTTTCCTTTTTAATGAAGAAATTAATGAGCATTTTCCTGATGAAAAATTATTCACTATTAATGAGTGGCGTGTTTCATGGTATACCGACATTGTAAAATTAGTGACATTATACCCTATGGTTTGACATACCAACAGAGGAAAGAAATTTTTCTGAAGCTAAAACTTATTTTTGGGACGACTCGTTTTTATGTAAACAAGGAAATGATCTAATTATTTGAAGATGTGTACCATTAGAAGAAACTTATGAAATTATTCAAAAATATCATGATTATGATTTTGGGCGACACTTTGGTGTTGATAAAACTGCATATAAAATTCTGCAATATGAATTTTATTGGCCTATAATTTTTATGGATGTTAATGCTTATATTAAAAATTATGATCGTTGTCAGCGTGTAGGCAATATGTCTATAGGAAATGAAATGCCTGTTGACTTCATTTTTTGGTGAGGTCTATCTCTTCCTCTTAGTGCTTAGGATCTAACCATATGACTTCTTTTGGTCTATCCTAGAAGACTAGAGTTGGAACTCACCATTTAGAAATTCTCAGTCGCTTCTTAACTCCTTTTGGATGGTTGCAAACCTCTAAATCACCTTGGAAGGTTAAAACCACCATATGGGCAACCAATAGTGAGTTCCCATAGGAGTGTTTGGACTTAGGGTAGCCTTGGGTGACTTGAGCTTATCTTGCACACACACAAACCCCTAAGCCATTTGACCCAAACCTTAAACCCCTTCCTTTTACCCTCTAAGAACCAAACATGACTGAACCAAAGCCACTAGTCTTTGATTAAGATGGCTAGGGTCAATATGTGAAGGATCATAAAGTGGTTACCATTTGGCTAGACTTGGTCCAAAGTGGTTGGACTTGGCTAAGTCCATGGCTCATACTCCTAAACTTACCCAAAATTACCTAAATTGTCCAAACAACTACCAAATCATCCAAGAATCACCCAAAATTCCCAAAAAAATTACCCAAAATTCTCCAAATTCTTAAAAATCATTTCAAAAAGATTCTCACTTCTTAAATCCACCAAAATACCCCAATACACTCCAAGTAACCTCCATATACCCTAAAAACCCCTCTTGGCCCAAAATTCCAAAAATTCCCAAAAAATTCCAAAATCTCCCAAATATTTCCAATTTCATTTTTTTCAACAATCACATACCCCAGTTTTATCAATTTAGCCCAATTTTATCAAAAGCCCCAATTTGGCCCATTTAAACACAAAAGAGCCCAAATTAAACCCAATCTTGACCCAATTGACCCCAATTTTGCCCAATTTCATTTCTAAACTTCAATTAAACATCCCTAATACCAATTTAAATCAAATACAAGCCCAATTTGGTCCACATTTGAATTCAATTTCAACTTAAACCCAAAACCCCCAATTTTACCTAAATGAGCCAAAATCCTTAAATTGACCCAAAGCCACTCAATTTTCCCCAAACTAAATTCTATACTCTTCCTAACACCTTCAAAAACAAAATGAAACATTAATTTTCCCCTAATTTAAACTCAAACCGCACCCAAGTCCTGTTCAAACCAAAATGCTTAATTTTTGCCATAAATTACCCATCAACCTAAGTGTGCCTAAATTCAATCCAATGCAACTCAAATGTTCCCCAAAATTGTTCTAAAACCTTCATAAAACATTCCTATACCAAACACAACATTTATTTGGCCAAAATTTTGATTTGAAGTCCCATGTAAAATCACTTGAAACCAAGATCCCTAAATTTGTCCTAAAGTTGCCACATGACCTAAAAACCCCAAATTGAATCCCCTAAACCCAAAATCTCCACCCAATTTCTATCCAAAATCTTTCATGACAATCACATACATCCATTTGAACCATTAATTGAGCTCTAACCTAGCTCTATCCAAACCTAAATCCAACTTAACCCATGGTGACCCAAATTGATCAAATCACCAAAATCCATCAAACCCACTTCCTAAATCAACCCCAATTCACTCCAAACCTTTTCCATAAACTATATGACAATCATTTAAGCCATTTTGATCAATCAATTTGGTCTAAATCAAACCCAAACTCAACCTAGCCCAATTCAAACCCAAACCATTCTAAGTGAACATATGATCCAAATTAAACCAAAACAAACCAAATTGGACCAAACCAACTCCATGGCAGCCAACCTTAGACCTCCTAGTATGGGTTTGACCTGACTCAACCCAAGCCCCATGAGCCATGGACCAATGGTCCACCACTTTGGACCAATGGGTTTTGCCACTTAGCTAAGGCTAAGTCCCATCCTTAAACTTCCCCTTAAGCAACCTCCTTGCCCAGTTTTAATGCACTGAACCCCTCCTCCACTCCTCCTCAGCCAGCCAACAGCCTGCCCGTCCTTGCCAGCCACCCCAAGCGATGGAATAGGCACGCCCGAGCGCCCCCCTTGGGCTTAAAACTCAAAATTGAGCCTTGGCAGTTAGCCATCCCCTTACCAGCCACCTGACCTGCTCAGCTTTCACCCTAAGCGGCCCAGGGCACTCATATGGCTATAAAATGCCCCCCTCACGACCAAGTTTCAGGTGCTGAAAATTTTTTCACTAATTCCTCCCAAATTGCTCCCAGATCAAGCCCTAGCCAAGAGAACTTGATCCCCACTGTCCTATTGCCCTGAATCTCACCAGCCGAGCCCAATTTCTCAGCTGAAATTCAAGCCAGAAACGGGACATATCCAGAAATTCCACCACACTCAAATTAACTGCACCCACACCATACCCACATCAAGAGAAGAAGTTCCCCAGTGAAAGCCTCCTCACCAGGCCACCCATTTGTTCTATCGGCCAGAGCTCCAAATCGAACTTGGACGAACTTGGGTCTAGGCAATTCACCAGGACCAGAGGCTCAATCCGCAGGCTTCTGGAACTCCAACAAACTTGTTGAGCATCTCTGATTGAGGCCTCACCTCTCAGAGCAAAGGTATTAAATCCTTCTTCCTCCTGAGCTTCCAGCAATTCTCCATTTCATTCTAATCAATTTTGATGCATGTTAACCGTATAGATGTGTTCGTATAGGCTAGACGGGTCGATAGAGACCAACTGTGCTTGATTTGGTTGAGTCTCGAGCGAGATCTTAGGGTTTTAGTGTGGACGGCTCTCGGGTTGAACCAGATGAGGACGATGACTAGCAACCGTTGGATGGCGCGTGTAACGAACGGACGACGGAGATCAAGTCGCACGGGAGTTCTGTACGTAAAGCGCGCGATGACTCAGATGGTGGTGCCGAATCAAACAGTGCCACAGGTGCTTTCGATCCGCCGCAGGATACAGTCAGCGCTGAGTTGGATAAGTACGAAATTAGGGATTTTTGATTTATTTAAATTTCAGAAACTTTAAAAATGCATAACTTTGCATAGAAAAATCTAAAAATTAAAAGAAAAAAACCCTCTTGCTCAGTGAACAGAGAAGAATGATGTGGAAAAAGAATTGAGTTATTTTGTTGAGTCTTTAATTTTTAATTAATTAAACACTGTTCTGAGTATTTGAATTCTCCATTAGCATGCATAATTCACCATGGCTTGAAACTATGGGGTTTTTGTTTCCTCTGCCTTTGAGAACATTCCCTGAATTTTCCCAGGTCAGAAGAGACTTCTAGACAGAGATCCATATTTTCCAAGTTTAGGTGTCTGTTTTAATGAACTAATTATGAAAATTAGCATATTTCTTAGAAAAATCTAGAAAAATAAGGGTAGTTTCCCTATGACCAAAGGAGCATTATAAAATTTCAACTTGATTTAATTCACTTAAACAAACCCTAATCTAGCTAAAACCCTAAAACTGAAATTAAATTAATTTGAAATAAACACACATCAAAATGGCATTAAATCAATTTTCCACTATTCTTTAGGATCATGGGAACCCCACATAAAAATTTCAAGTCAATTGGAAATGATTTTAATTATTAAATGAATTATTTAAGATAAAAGGCTATGTTTGAAATTAAAAAATTCATAAAACCCAAAATAATACTAAAAAATTCACCAAATCAATTTTGAGGTCTCTTTGAGATTAGAGGAGTCTAAGAAAATTAAAATTGGAATTTTCCAAAATTTTTCATTTTTAACCTATTTTTGAATATTTTAATAATTAAAAAATTATAAAAATCATGAAAATATTAAAATTCATAAAAATGTCATATTTGGTCTCCTAGTCACTTGAAAACCAACTAAATATTTTTCTTAAGTCTTGTTGACCTCATTTTTGATGAGGTCTTCTCTTCTTCTTTTTAGTACTTAGGATCTAGCCTTAGGCTTTTCCTTTGACTGTCTTAGAGGACTAGAAATGGAACCCACCCTTTAGAAGTCCAAACACCTCTTGACTCCCCGCAAACCCCACAAGCTTGATTGTAGACCCCTAATCACCTGAGAGGGTCGAAATCAAATGCGGAAATTTAAAGGATGAGTTCCTATAGGACTCTTCGACCTTAGGACCGCCTCGGCGGCCCGGTCCGGTGAAGGGCCGACTTACACACACACTACATTTATACACTACACTTTCACACACCTATACTCAGCTTGACCTTCCGACTCATGTAGGTGATTCACATGGATGGTCCTTAACCCCTAAGCCCTCGGCTAAGAGGGTTAGGAACAACATATCGGATGCCTCAAATGAGTCCCTTCATGGCTCATGTGGCTTGATATGGCTTCATGGCTCAACAAAAATGATTTCATTCCACTAACATTCACTTAATCTTCAATTTTCCAAATTTTCAATTTTCGACCCCGGGACCCTACACCCGCCTAACCTACCCAAAACCCTTGAAATCCTCCAAAATGCCCAAATCACCCAAAATTCCTCAAAATCATTCCTAAACATTTACACATCACTCAAATTGATCATCCATAGCCAAAAATACCAAGAATTCCAAAAATACCTCCCAATCCAAATACCCAAAATACCCCCCTTGACCCAAAAGTTCAGAAATTCAGAAAATTCTCAGAAAATTCCAGAAAATCCCAAATATTCCCAATTTCATTTTGTTCAACTACACCATGGGCCAATTTTGTCAAATTACCCTACTTTTGTCAAAACCCCCAATTTGACCCATTTTAACCCTAAGTGAACCCAATGTCAAACCAAACCAAACCTACCCAATTGACCCAAATTCTAGTCCAATTCAATCCTAAACTTAAATTCAACATTCCCAACATCAATCTAGACCAAATCCAAGTCCAATTTGATTGACATTTGGATCCAATTTTACTTTTGGCCTTAAAGCCCAATTAGGACCCATGACCCAAACCTAACCCAAACTCACCCAGTTCAACTCCAATTAACCCCAAATCTTTTCCAAATCTTGTTTAACATTCCCACAAACAAAATACTAACATGATTTGCCCAACATTTAGACCCAAACCCCACTCAAATTCAACCCAAAGCTAAAAGGCCCAATTTTGACATAAACCCAAACCTAACCCAAATGAGCCCAAACCCCAAAATCAAATCCCAACCAAAGTCAAAACCTCTTTGAAATACTCCCATAAACATTTCCCAACATTAATTTTACATCAATTTCAACCCTAGCCCAACATTGGCCCAAGTTAACCCAATTTGACCTATATTGGCCCATTCACCAAAGAAGCCCAAATTCAACCCAATTCAAACCCAAATCACTCCCAATTTGCTCCAAGTCACTCATGACACATCTATGAGCTAAACCCAACAATTATTTGTCCCAAGCCTTTGCCAAAATTTCATCCTAAAATCCATTTTAAAATCCAAAAGCCCACTTCCCTAAACCATTTTAGAAGCCCATTTCTACCAAATACAAAAGCCCAAAATTGGCCCTGAAGCCCACATGGCAATTTCTTTTCATCATACCTTTAATTGATATCACCCCTAAGTTTCAAAATCATCATTAAACCATTCCAAATCAATCTTCATACAAATTCCCATCAAATTACCAAAAATTTCTAAAATCCATTTTCATGAAATTGACCAAGCTTTTCCCCAAGCCAAAGACAAGCCATGCAAGCCATGGACAAGCCACATGAAGCCATGGAAGGTTTGACATGTGATCAAGCCATTAATGGCAAAAGGAGGAGCCTCTTTTAAGCCCCCTTAAAAAGGTTTTAACCCTTTTAATGCTTCACCTTAATCCATGATTAATCAAAATATTCATGGATGGTGACTTCTCCACCCTTTCCTAGCTGATCCATCCGATCCTCCCTCACCCAAATCAGCCATGGGGAGGTGAACCAAGCCCAAAAGGTGGGTTGACCCATTTGGACCCAAAATGAGCTCCTCCCCCATTCCATTTCAATCCAAGCTCTTTACACATGGCATTGGCCAATTGCCTACACAAAACCCCAGCCCTGACCCACCTGAACTTGAGGGTGACCATTGCCTGCCGGCCAGCCGCTCGGATCGCCGCAAAACACCATGGCCGAGACCTCGGGAGGAGCCAAAAATTTCAATTCTCCCTCGTCGACTTGTCTCAACCCAAATGGACGAGCATAGCTCTTCTTCTCTTGCCAAGAGCAGCTCGATCCCAAGCCCTAACTCTCCCCGGGAGGCCCTCCACCCTCTCCTATTTAAACACCACCCCCTCTCGGCCATGAGAGGTGCCGAACCAGATCTTACCGAAACCCCGCGAAAATTGTTCCAGAACACTCTCCATACTTAGAGCAAGCTTGATCCCCAGATGACAATTTGCCCTAATCCCCACCAACGAGCCCAATTTCTCAGCCAAAATTCCACCCAAAACCGGGACACTTCTCCACAGTGGATCAATCCTCAAATTGATTGGTCCTACACCTTCACCGGACCAAGGGAAGAAGTCCACCAAGCAAAAGCCCCCTCTCCGTGCCACCCATCCGTTCCGTACTCCAAGCTTTGTGATCGGGCTTGGTCGAAATCATACCTAGTACAATTCACCGTACCGGGAGACTTCATCCGGAGCTTGCCGGGATCCAATCGAAGGTGACACAACCCTCAGATTGAAGCCACACTTCTCTGAGCAAAGGTATGAGCTAATTCTTCATCCCGAGCTCCTGGAGATTCTCCATTTCAAATGCCTTAATTTCAATGCATGATCACCGTATAGATGTATTCCTCTCTTCAAGACGAATCCATAGAGCACAAGAACACGAAAATCCGTTAAGTATTGAGTGAGATATTAGGGATTTAGTGTGGACGGCTCTCGGGTGAGGACACTTGGGGACGATGAACGGATGCCGTTCAATTAATACACGCGCGGACGAAAGGTTCAGATGGCGTCGGACCAGGAGATGGTACGTGAACCGCGGGCCGCGTGGCGCTGAGTCGGAAGGCGGCGTCGAATGGGAGCGCGCCGCGTGGCCGTTCGGAGATGCCGAGGATGATGGGGCGCCGCGTGGATAAGTAGGAAATTAGGTTATTTTTCCTATTTATTTAATTCCCTAAACTTCAAAAATCCATAACTTTGTGTAGGAAAATCAGAAAAATAATATAAAAATACCCTCTTGCTCAGTGAACAGAGGAGAATAATGTGGAAAAGAAATCATTTAATTTCATCAAGTATTTTATTTTTAATGATTTATTTTCCTTCTGCATTATTTTAATTCTCCATGCATATAGGAAATTCACCATGGCATGAGACCATAGAGCTTTTGAAGCCTCCGAATTTGGGAACATTCCCCGAATTTTCCAAAGTCGGAGGCCATCCCTATGAAAAGTTATTGATTTTTCAAATTCATGTTGCTCGTTTTAAGTATTTTAATTCCAATAATTAGCATGTTGTGAAATAAATTCTAGAAAAATTTGGTGATGTCTCTTATGACCGCAGGACCCTAGGAAAAATAGGTTTTGAGTTCATTCATTTAAAATAACCCTAATCGGCTTAAACACCCAAAATAGATTTCTAATTAATTAGAGTTAACCATACATCAAATTGACTTGAAATTAATCCTCCACTGACCTTTAGGAACAAAGGAGCTCACAATAAAAATTTGAGGTCAATTGGACTTGGTTAGCCCTACTAGATGGGTTGATTAAGCCATTTAGCCATTTTAAACTTTAAAAATTCATAACTTTCAAAATACCTTTAAAAAATTCACCAAATTAGTTTTGGAGCCTCTATGATATTAGGGGAATTTAATAAAATTAAAATTTCAATTTTCTAAAAAGTTGATTTTTTGATATTATTTTAATATTTTAATAATTAAAAAATAATAAAAATCACAAAAATAATAAAATTCACCAAAATGTCACATTTTGAATTTTAATCACTTAGGAACAAACCCCATATTTTTCTTAGGTCTATTTAATGAGATATTAAATTTTAAAGCCCTAGGGTAATTTTAAAATTAAAAAAATGTATTTTGTAGCATTTTCACTAAAATAATTATAATAAATTAAAAAAAATCAAAAAATTATAAAAATTGATTCTCTGATTTCCTTGATATCAGAGAGATTTTTGAAAAATATAAAATTCATTTTTCAGCCTTTATTTTATTTTTAAATTAATTAATACTCCAAAACTTAAAATAATTATAATAAAAATAATATAATTCAAAAAATCACCAAAATTGGTCCAAGTGGTCCTCTGGTCATTAGGAATGTCCCATAATTTTCTTAAGGACAGAAACTTTCTCTTGGTCATATTATTAAATTTTCCTTCGAAATCTCTATTTTCTACCAAAAATAATTACATAAATAAATTAAATACAGAAAAATCACATTTTCTCCTCTCATGTCTTTATTGACATATGAGTGAAGTCAAATAAAAATTTCAAGTTTATTTAAGCTCAATTTAGTGAGTTATGAAATTATTAAGCTTGAAGGGCAAAATGGTAATTAAAATTTTAACCCTTAATTAAAACTTTAGGTTTAATAAAATTAACAAATAAAATATTTGATCTTAATCTGATTTGGATGATTGAAATTTAAATAATTAAAGGGTAGAAACCTATTAAATAATTTGAAGATAATTAAAATAAACCTTAATTAAATAATTAATTAAATTTGGAAGAATAATAAAATTGGAATTTTTAAAATAGGGATATTATTAGGAAGAAATTTATTCTTTAATTTAAAAATCCCTAAATTAATCATCTCAATAATATTTAATTCCTAATTAAAATGATAATTCAAATTTAAGTTTTAAAATGTTAAAGGACTTAATCATTAAAATTAAATTAAAATTAAATTTAAGATTAAATTAAATTAAATCAAACAAATTAAGTAAATTAAATTAAATTAAACTAAATTAAATAAAAAAATATGTTAAATTAAATTAAATTAAATTAAATTAAATTAAATTAAATTAAAACATATTAAATTAAATTAAATTAAATTAACTTAAATTAAAATTAAATCAAATTAAATTAAATTAAAGGAAATTAAATTAAATTAAATTAAATCAAGTTAAATTAAATTAAATTAATTCATATCAAATCAAACTAAATTAAATTAAATTAAATTAAATAATAGAATCAAGTTAAAATTAAAATCAAGTTAAATTGAATCAAAATTGAAACTAAACTAAATTAAATTATGTTAAAGTTAAATTAAATTGAATTAAATAACATCACCTAAGACATAAAGAGATTAAATATAAAGCAACTTGAACACTATTCCAAATTTAAACCCTTTAACTGAAGTTAAACTAAATCACAAATCATTGGAACACTAATTTGCCCTCGAAAACTTTTATTATCATAACTCCTAAATAGAACATTAAATGAAATGTTACTCCACTTATAGGATATTCAAATGTCCTAGTTTACTGAGTAAGATAACAACAAAACTTGAATTCCCGGACGATTAATTCATTTGTATAATTAAATTCATTTGGACTTAAAACAATCCTACCAGTATTGAAAAGATGTTTAAGATTCTTCTTAAGCACTTCCTCAATATGATAGGATACTTATAAGAACAATTGAACTTAATTATTCTTTGATGAAGAAAATCGTCCTTAAACCAAAATACAAGAACCTAGACGTCATAGGAAATGACTAGCTATAGGATTAGGAACTTGGTAGAAAACCATAACCCTTCCCTTAGCTTTACCTAGGAACTTGCTTAAATATTCTAATTGTGTTTTAAGTGCAGCTTGGGATGACGGGAAGACCCTCCAGGTACGCTTTTATTTTATTGCAATTTACTTTATTGCAATTTATTTAATCGCATCACACTTACTTTTCTTGCATGATAAACAACTGTTGCATGAAAACCCACACCTTTAGGATAGTCCCTAAAACTGAAACCAAAACTAAATCAAAAATCATTACAAGATAAAATTCACCGCCACAACATTTCAAAATATAAAACAACTCAAAATTTAATCACAAACAGAACACAAAACTACAATTAGAACTAAATTAAAACGTCCTGTTGGATGATCGGTAATACCTCGGATGATGTAACCTACGTGTTGCTAACGGGATTTCCCACGGTCTAAATGAAAGTGTGGAACTCATTTAGTCGAGTTTAGCAAATTCATCCGGACTAAGTGAATCGATAAAAATAACGATGCCGAAGGATGGAACCGTGGGATCTTAACCGGTGTCGTTATAATCAACTTTAAGATTTGTTTTAATTAAAACACAAAGCACATGGAAATTGAGATTTTCTCTAAACCAAAACACTTTTCTCATTTCCTGATTTATGACTTCTATAACTAAACCTCTGCAACAACAAGGAGCTCGGAGCATAGTGGTCAGCACGGCCATCGTCATCAGCAAAACCTGAGTCTACTCCAGCAAAACTTTCTTAGAATTAAATAACTAAGCCATAGGACTTCGAGGTAGTTTGCCTAGTGCAACATAAATCCTCAACCTTTTGTTAGGAATTTGCATTGCAAATTAAGCCCTAACCGGTCTTAGGATTCCGAGGTAGTCGTCCGATACGACATAAACCCTCACATCTTCGAGGCTATTTGTATGATTATGTCATACTAATATAAGTCCTAATTAATTAAAATTGGCAAGATCAAAACATTAAATAAATATTAGGACTTTCCTAAATCCAAGCCAAACAATAGGATAGACGGGAATTACCGAAGTTCGCTTCGAATCCGTGATTTCTCCTACTTTTCTTCCTTTGAATTCCCAAAATAAAATCTTCCAAATTTGATCCATTCCCCATCGAAATTCTAAAACTCAAATCCTTTCGAAGAACTTAAACCTCGAAATTCTTGAGAGCGGAATTATTGATTATTATCGAGAGTTTTCTTAGGTGATTCCCGTCACTTAAGATGTAATTAACTATAGTGGGCTTGCCCTTATAGGGAATTTTAAAGAACCTGGTAATATAAACCCCGCTTAATTCATTTATATTAAGCGAGGGAACTTGTCGGCTTATAAAATTGGTTCGCGGACCAAACGGATGTCGTAAATCTTTTAGTTTATTTAATCGAGCCCTATCATCAAGCAAGATGTCTATTCTTCGGATAGATAAACGGTTCGTGGTGCGGTGCTCGTTTATGTAAACTATTCGGGATGTGAGATCAGTTTGATTTCATATCTTAAAATTTTCAAACTTAAAGTTATTTTCAAAATCAAACGCTACCTTCCAAATTATATATATATATATATTTAAATTAAATTTAAAATTTAAAATTCACCGACAATTTCTGTTAGGCGACCCCCTTTTAAAATAATACACATAACCTAAAAATATGCCGACAATTTCTGGCGACTCCGCTGGGGAAGATTCCTCTCTCCATTATAATCAGATAATTCTGCTTTCAAAAATCGGTAGTGCATCCATGTCCCTAATGGATCAAACTACCCTTCTTTCCGTTGGGGTACTATGTTCATTTATACCTCGAACAAGTATAGCCAACATTCTCTCTGGATTTAGGAGCCATTGTTTAGACACCCCTAAACAGAGAGGTTCCGAGATCCTTTTGCCTCATTTCCGAGGTGGGGCGGACCCCAATAGGTGTTAGCTTTAGAGTGATCCTCCGAGTCGAGAAGTCTTGCATAAGACTTTCTTTTCCTTTTCAACTCGAATCGATTCCTTACCTTCTCTACACCTTTGAACATTCCGTTCTAAATAAACAAACCCTCCAATGAATGACTCTTTTAACAAATAACTCCTTCTTATAAATACATGAACAAGAATGTGTTCGGACTCTTTTCGATTCCTTTCTTTTCGTCCTAATGAGAAGAAGCATAACTCGGGACCGACAATCGGGATCCGCCCGCGAAATGGAGGCCCCAAAGCTGATTTTCTCCTCGACCAATGGACTCGACTTCGCCGTTTACAAGGATGAGCTGCCCGACAATGGGATCATCCGGTTTGGACAAGGATTCGAGAACACAAATGTCAAGATCACCGACGTTTCCCTTTTCGCGCTGACAAACAAAGTATCTGAAACTGAGAAGCCGTTGCTCGAGTTCAACCTTAGGTCAACTCGAGAGTTTCTTCCCCTGCAAAAGATTCCAACAGAGAGAAGTACCGCCGTCCACGAAGGACCGTTCTTGCTACCCCCACCGGTCTAGTTGTCTCTCGCACCTACCCCGGCTTCCGCCAAATTAAAGGGGAAGGAAATCCGGAACTATGGCGAATCTCGCTACCATGGAGGGTACGGACTTTCTCGTGAGACCTTCGTTTTTGAAATCGGGTCTAGCTCAAGAATTCCATCACTAACACGGACCCAAAGAAGGAACGAAGCGTGAAGATTGCCGAGAAGGCCGAAGCCGCCGAAGTTGCTTTCCTGGAGGAGATCCCGGAAATCCCCGAGTACACACCCCTACCCGAATACATACCATTGCTCGAAGATACACCCTTTTTGGAAGGAAGTAGATTCCACCCCTTTCCGCCGCAAGTCGATGAGGAAAATGTCCGCAGGATTGTTTCTACATTACCTCGACCGGCCGTACTACGACGACATCGTAAAGAAAAGGGCTAGGATCACGCCATTCGCCCGACTACGCACCGTGATCAAGAAGCTAGAAAAGAAAGAGAAATGCCCCGTATCGGAGATTCTAAGAAGGATAGGGGGGTGCCGCTCAAATCCCGTCTCGGGCCACGAGTAGAACCTCGCCATTGTTACGTAAAAGCCAAATAAAAGGATGAAGGCTAGTCCGCCTATCGTTGTTTCGGGGTCGCAGATCAGGGAGGATACCACCTTCCAAGCATTTGGGTCGACGGACCATCCGGTCCTAGACCTTCCGCCGCTAGAAGGATGGTATGGAGTCCCACTTCCGGACAGCCTAAGATTGAAACAACAGACTCGAGAAGGAAAGTCTCGTCGAGAGACTCGAATCGAAGAAAGCGCCACCGCAAGAAAGGGGACTCGTGAGAAGGGAACCCGACAGCCTATCACATGACAACCGCGAGGACGCACGGAAAAGACCGCTAGAGGACGCTATGAAAAAGTTGAGGACCGATATTCGACGATTAGCAAAAGAAAGAGAAGAGAAATTCGGAGATGAGATCGATTCATCGGAATTCATGGACGATGAGTATGCGAGAAATCAACATGGTCGAAACACGAGCCTCATCGGCTTCACAAGGTGCTCTCGGCAACGCAGAAGAGAGGAGCCGGAAGTGATGAGAAGACAGCTTCAAGAGAAAGACGATACGATCGCCCAAATGGCGAAAAGAATGGAAGAGATGGCTGTAGCCCTAGCTACTCTCCAGAGTCAAATGCAACCCCAAAGAGAGACGGCCCCAGAGGTCATTCACATTGTGGACGGAGGAAAGGAGATTACATCCGTCAACGGGGATGATCAGCTAAAGAAAGATACAACAAAAAGTATGATTCCGGAAAAGATATCAAGAGCTTGGTGGAACAAGAAGAGCGAGAAGCCTTAGCACAATCAAAGAGCGGGACATCCATTCGGACGGGCAGACCTTACCCGGAAGAATTCGACGCTGTCCAAGCACCCAAAAGGCTTCGTACCACCTCTATTCAAGACCTTTGATGGAACCGGGAACCCCCGACAACATGTTGCACACTTTCGTGCCAGTTGTTGCAATGCCGGCGGGAGCGATGCATTACTCTTCCGACAGTTCATCAACGACTCGTCGTGGATCGCCTTTGATCGGTATGCGGAATTCATCGAATGGTTCAGTGAAGACGTTCTCGGAACTAGAAAACCTCTTCATCAAGCGATTCGCCGGAGCTCGAGCACCACATCACTATAGGTGATTTAGTGGTAGAGAAGCGTAAGCCAAACGAAACTTTGGTGGATTACATACTTCGATGGAGAAATCTAAGTATGAAGTGTGAACCACAATTACAAGAACAGCATGCAGTCGACATCTTACTTAAAAGCATTCATGGCCCGATAGCACTTCTCCTCAAAGGATTCACTATTAAGACTTTTGAGAAGTTGTTAAGCAAGGTCGGAAGCCTGCAAGAGGAGGCGAAGCAATTAAGTTTCACCGACAAGACAGACAAGCAAAAGCATGTGAAGACTTTTGAAAAGAAATCCGGGATCGTTGCAGCAGTTGACAAAGGCAAGCAACCGATACAAATATCGTCCGAACGGCCGCAACAACCTCAACAAAATTATCAACAACCTCGACCCAGCTATCAGTCATCTCCATAGTATGAACAACCGCCTCGTCCGCAACGTACATTAAGGGAGTTTCTGAGCAGGGAATATCCATTCAAAAATGAGGCAGTACCAAAAATGTTCCGTAGTCCGATGAAGACTCCAGATTTCCAGTCGCCGCAGCCTAAGAGACCCAGAAGAAGTTAACAAGAAAGGTGATCCCAACTTTTGCCCTTACCACCGGATGCTTGGGCACAAGATAGAAGATTGCATTACCTTCAAAAGTTGGCTCAATGACAACCTTCGGAAAGGGAATATAACAATCCCGAAGGAGTACATGAAGGAACCCCAGAAAGGAGGTTCCGTCAATGTTGTCTCGACTGATCTCATCGTTCCGATAAATCCCTACACAACTGATGATGGGTGGACTACCGCTTGGACGAGGTCTTCAAAAAAGATTTTAGACTACATCCAAACCGCTTCGGTACGAGCTTCAATTCAGAGTTCGAAACCTGTCAAGTCGGCACTATCACTTGCGATAGAAGAACCACCTCGACGAGAGACGATCGAAGAGAAGAAGAAAATTGACAAAGAAGAGAAGATCGAGGCTCCTAAGGCTAGACTAGGGGCCGCTTATCCTAGGATAGTTGTTTCCGATTCGGGGAGAAATCCCTCGAACCTCTGACTCTGTATGATTATCTGCTCACTTCGGTGGGATCTTATAATGATAAGGGTGATGACGTTGGCTACGTTTTGACTGTTTCTAACGATGACGTAACTAGCGATAATCCGGACATCGATTTCGATACCAATGACAATTCTCAAATCATACACAATCTCGACGATCACGATGACAAAGAAGACATCCATCAAGGAGGTTACGAGAGTTCAACAAGCAACGAATCTATCTGCGAGTTTCGAGGAGCTCCAGTCACAATAGAGTTAGAGCCTTCAGACTCTGAAGCTAATCAAGAAGAACCTGTCATTCCGATTCAGGAAGAAACACCGACAAACTCAACACTAGATTCGAAGAAATTACGGAAGTTAACTTAAGAAGTGGAAGAGTTCTACCTCCGAGAATGGGTCCAAAGGACAAAGGAAAGCGTGTGGTTGTTCGGGAAGAACCAACCCGTAGAAGAAATACCCATTCGAGAAGAAGCCGAGACACATGAAAATAAAGTGGACTATAACGTGCTAGCTCATCTTAGGAAACTACCGACTAAACTGAGCATCTATGACGCTCTCATCTTATCAAAGGAGATGAGAGAAGCTTTGATCAAGGCCTTACTTGATCCAGAAATTTGCTTAGCTCAAATGGCCGGAGATTCCTTAGATGAGGTTTGCTCGTTAAAGGAACAACGAGGTGTTACCTTCACGGACAATGACCTTCTACTTGGGACGACGGACCACAACCGACCGTTGTACATTTCGATTACAATCGGGAAGTTTACACTCTCCGAGTATTGGTGGATCCGGGAGCATCAATCAATATAATGAGTCTTCGAACACTAACATATTTGGAAATTGATGCTCGTGAGCTCGAAGCCGACAAAATGTTATTAAGAGGATTCAACCAGAAAGGAGAAAGAGCCCTCGGATCAATAACGCTACTAATGAAGACCGGTGACTTAGCAAAGACGACCGCAAAATTTCACATAATTGATTCGAAACGTCGTTCAACGCTCTCATCGGGCCGACCATGGATACATGAAAACAGGATGGTACCATCATCTTTACATCAGTGCATCAAATACTACGATGGAGGGGAACAGTGCATCAAAGGTGACTTACAACCATTCTCCGTACATGAAATTGGAATCCATGAAGATGCAGCTTATTATGCACCTCCGAAGAAAATAATCTTCTCCAGAGATACCATAACAAATGAAGCAAAGAAAGTTCGGGACAACAAAGAACCTGAGGTTCTAGTCCAACAGTCACTCACCACTCCCTTACGGCGAGATGGTGAAGGTTTCTCCACAACTCGCATCCGAGGTAAAGGCCGGGGACGAGTTCGTGGCAGAGACGTTAGGACGATTGGACGGATGAAACCGATCATCAATGTTGATTGGGAAGACGAGTTCGAAGAAGAAAAAGAGATCAAACAAGAAGCGAGCGACAATAAGTCGGAAGAAGCCGCAATTCAAAATCTCTCTCGAAGATGAGAAGAACGAGGAATACAAATCAATGTACGAGAAGATTAACCACTATGTACATACTATGACCCTGACCCCGATCCATTCTAATAAGGTCAAGGGTATGGTGGTCAAAGAGGTACGTAGCAGAGGTGCAAAGCCAATCAAATTCTACCGTGGTGCTCCTTCCTCCAAAACTGAAAATAATGTACAATTTGAAGATGTCACTTCATCAGAATTAATGGAATTACCTTTTGAGTGGTACTCTCCCTCGTGTTCAAAATTTAATTCGGCGTGGTTTCTTACCTCGACAAAGGACAAAAGGTCAATCACAACATTTTGAAAATTTATGGAATAACTCCGGTCATCCACCCAATTCAAAGCATGGTCTCGGATTCGGCACAGTAGGATCAGTTGACGATACTGAATTTTTCTTGGTTGTCACTTGCGAGTCCAATGAAAACTGCTTGGAAACCACAGAAGAATTTGAAGATTTACAAATTGGAGATGCTCCACCAGAATTCAAAGAAGAAATTAAATCTACAATAGATGAGTTAACGGAAGTTAACTTAGGTACTAGCGAAGAGCCTAGACCTACCTTTGTTAGCTCCTTACTCAATAAAGAAGACTCCGAATAAATAATCAAGTTATTAATGGAATTTAAAGACTGTTTTGCTTGGAACTACGATGACATGCCAGGTTTGGCTCCAAAGGTCGCAGTCCATAAGCTAGGAGTGGATCCTACTTCTGTCCCAGTCAGACAAGGTCCCAGAAGAATGCGTTTAGAAATTGAACAACAAGTCATAGCTGAAGTTAAAAAGCTAATAGACGCTAAATTTGTCCGTGAAGAACAATACTCGACTTGGTTAGCCAATGTGGTACCAGTCAGAAAGAAGAATGGTCAGATCAGAATTTGTGTGGACTTCAAAGATTTAAACAAGGCATGTCCAAAAGATGAATTCCCTCTATTGATCCCAGAATTAATGATCGACATTGCTTCGACACATGAAATATTCTCATTCATGGATGGATCTTCAGGATACAACCAGATAAAAATGGCTCCAGAAGATGAAAAGCTTACAGCATTCAGAACGCCGATCGGAGTATATTGCTACAGAGTGATGCCATTCGGACTGAAGAACGCAGGAGCAACCTACCAGAGAGCGATGACAAGAATTTTTGATGATCTCATCCAAAGTCAAGTCGAATGCTACGTGGATGATGTGGTCATCAAGAGCAAAGTAAAGGACAACCACTTGTATGATTTGAGAATTGTTTTCGAACGATTAAGGCAATTTAACCTTAAGATGAATCCCTTAAAATGAGCCTTCGGCGTCACCTCCGGGAAATTCTTAGGATTCGTTGTCCGACATCGTGGAATTGAAATCGACCCGGAAAAGATTAAAGCTATCTTAGAAATGCCGCATCCCAAAACCTTAAAACAACTACTATCTTTTCAAGGGAAGTTGGCATATCTTCGACGCTTTATCTCAAACTTGTCGAGTAGGTGCCGACCTTTCTCGGCACTAGTTAAAAAGGACGCCAAATTTATTTGGGAAGAGAAATGTCGAAGGCCTTCGAGGACATTAAACAATATTTAATGACACCTCCCGTCTTAGCGACTCCGGTCTCGGGTAGACCGTCGATACTTTATACCGCGGCTTTAGACGACTCTCTCGGAGCCCTGTTAGCCTGAGTCGATGATGAGGGTAAAGAAAATGCTCTTTACTATTTAAGCCGTCGTTTACTTCCAACGGAAATAAGGTATCCCGCAATTGAAAAGCATTGTTTGGCCCCGATCTTCGCCGCTCAAAAGCTCGGGCACTACATGCTTTCTCATAAGGTCAACTCGATCTCGAAGTTTAATTCATTGCAATACTTGATGACTCGTCCAACGCTTTCCAGCGGACTTGCCGGATGGTCGATGATATTATTGCAATTCGATATAACTTTCGTGCCTCTTCGTGCCGTAAAGGGACAAGTCTTAGCGAGACTTCCTCGCAAGACACCCTTTGCGGCAGAATCTCCTCTCAATGACGATCCGCCAGATGAACAATTAATGAGCTTAGAAGATCCCGATGATCGACGTTGGGAATTATATTTTGACGGAGCATCTTCAGCACACAAAGACAAAGAATCGCAAGTGATAGTGCCTGTAAGGCGAGAATCGGATTAATCTTTATAACACCGGAGCGGGGGATGTTAAGATACTCCTACCACTTGACGTAACCGTGTACAAACAATGAAGCGAATACGAAGCCCTCATAACGGGACTCGGAATTAACTATTCAAATGGGGATAACGGACATCAACATCTACGGGGATTCACGATTAATCATTCAACGGATCGTCGGACGAGTACGAATTTTAAAGCCAAGACTCGAGCAATACTTCCAGGTATGCCATACAATTGTTGGAACAAATTCGAATGTGACAATCTACAAAATTCCCGGAAAATAAAATGCTTTAGCGGATGCGTTAGCCCGTCTAGCAAAAGAATTTGCCTGTCCGCAAGGTGAGTCGATGAAAGTGTCGATTCATGGACGTCGGGTCCTATCACGGCTCGACACGGACACAATACACAAATCGAAAAAGAAGAAGAATCGGTTGCAACGGTGACGGAAAACACGGAAGATTGGCAACGGCCATTAATGGACTACCCGCAAACAGGAAAACTACCGGACGATAGGTCGCTAGCCCATCGGATCAAGAAAGAACTCCGTCCTACGCATTAATAAACAATACCTTGTACGAAGGTCTTTCGATCAAATGTGGCTAAGATGCCTAAGCGGGTCCGAGGCCCGTGAAATCATTAAAGAGGTGCATTCGAGACTCGTGGAACTCACCGATCGGGTCCGAAGATGAAAATGAAAATTAAAAGACTAGGGTACTACTCGGCCCTCGATGATGACCGATCGCATGAAAATCGCCAAGAGCTGTCACAAATGCCAAGTACACGGAGTGGTTCTACACCAACCTCCAAATGTGCTACATCCGACAATTGCGTCGTGGCCATTTGAATGTTGGGGCACGGATATAGTGGGTCCAATAGAACCACCATCTTCAAAAGGACATCGCTTCATTCTTGCGGCTACGGATTACTTTTCGAGTGGGCAGAGGCGAGTTCCACTCGGAGAAGTGAAAGCACACCACGTGCTACGGCTTTTCAAGAACCAAGTTGTCTACCGTTTCGGAGTGCCGCGCAGGATCATCTCGGATAATGGGTCGGCATTCGAAGCACACAAATCAACAATTTTGTCGGGAGACACGGAATCGACTGGCGGTATTCAACAATTTACTACCCAAGAGCAAACGGCTCTGTCGAGGCTTTTAATAAAACTCTCGTTCAAATCTTAAAGAAAACCTTGGACGATAATAAGAGAAATTGGCACGAGAAGTTATTAGAAGCCTTATGGTTCTACCGGACAACCTTCAGAACTCCTACTCAAGCTGCACCTTACGCTCTGTTGTATGGGTCCGAGGCAGTGTTACCCTTAGAGGTCCAGACTTCCTTCACTCGAATTGCGATTGCAAACAAAATCACGATAGAAGAGAATGCCAAATTACGACTAGAAGAATTAGAAAGCTCGGAAGGGAAAAGACTTGCAGCTGCAGCGAGAATTTAGAATTATATCAAGCTAAGATGGTTCGAGCCCATGACGAGATCGGTTCGCCCGAGAACCTTCAAAGTTGGTGACTTAGTTCTCGTTCTCAAAGACCTATCCTTGCACACCGCAAGATAGGAGGAAAATTTGAACCCACTTGGGAAGGGCCGTTCGTGGTTGAAGTAGTATACTCAGGAGGCTCCTACCAGCTAGTGAATTGCCAAGGAGGACGACATATGCTTCCGATCAACGGACGATAGTTGAAAAAGTATTACGCTACCTGATGTTTCGAAGGAATGAATTCTTCATCCTTAGAAGCACGGGCGAAGTAATTACTTACGATCGGGTCCGAACCCAAAAATAATAAAAAATGTGCTAAGATAAATAAAATCATGATAATAAAGTTTTCCTTGTTTTCTTTTCCAAATCAAAATCTCTTTCCTGATGTTATCCCACTTCATTCCTGTTAAATTTAAAAATATAAAAATATATAATTAAAAAATGTCTTTAATAAACATTTTCTTAATGTTCTTGTTCTTAGTACGACCCCCGATCCTTTTCCTTGTCTTTTCGCGAGGAAATGTCGAACGGGCGGTTGGTCCTGAACTTTAGAAATGGCGTAAGCCTTGCACTCGATGAAAAAAGGGTGAAAGATGGAGCGATAATCGAGATTGACTCGAACTTCGCACCAGCAGGCCTACAGTACGAGGAAGGTGACTGGATCCCAGTTGACCGAGAGGAACTCGCCGGGCGGACAAGTGATGAAAGTGGGTGACCCAAGCCACCAATCCAGCGACGAAGAAAAGAAAAACAAACACTCGAAGAAGACAAGAAAATCAAGTCCGTAGTCGCAACGGTAGAGGGCGGGCTTGTCGGCGCCGTGCCCACGGAGATTCGGGAAGTTCGAAGAGCTACTCTCGCGACGAACGCAACGAAGAAATAAGAATCGCCGTATCCGTAAGATGTTAACCAAACTAGCAGCGGACCAGCGCGATGAGGCAGTTGCCACTGCCAGTACATACACTTCAAGGACGCCAGTTCATCAGGTACCGGAAGAAAGGAGGCCAGCTCCTAGGATAACAGAAGGGACCAGAGAAATCTCACGAAGATCAGGAGAAAGAAGGCTACCACGCTACAAAATAGAACCACCAGTAATGCATGACCTTGTTGCAGAAGCAACCCCGGAGGATGTCCCGACAGACATCATCCCCGAGGAGCCGAGGTATGCAGGAGAACGTGAAGGGATTGAGCCGTATATCCCACAATATGTCACTGGGCCCCGCCATTTGCGCATTATTTCGGAATACGTGCTCGGAAAGAATGCGGAATGTTGAAAAGAAAACTTTTGAATACTTCGAAAGAATCAGAGGCAGAAGGATCAATATACTAGAAGGCCTCGAGCTACATACAGACGTATTCTCAGAGTATGAACAACAACAAATCGTGGATTGCATCCGGGATTTGAAAAGAATGGGCCGAGCGGGCCGCCTAAGGGAAAACACCTACTCAGAACCCCGGAGATGGATGCCAGGGAAAGGAAGAATTACAATACAATGTGGATGCTGTTACAACTTTGCGGAAGATAGGAAGGGAAACCCTCCGGGAATACTCCGTCATGGCCAAGTGGATCCAATGCCATTAGTCATCAAGAGAATGGTAAAGAGATTGATAACATGGAGGGTACTTCCAGCAGATTGCATACCCAATAGCTGCATTATTAACATCTACAAGCGGGAGTGACCGCATACCCCCGCACATAGATCACCACGACTTTGTCGGACCCTTCCGCACGTCTCTTTCACGAATGAGTGTAACATCATGTTCGGATCCGACCTCCGGATAGCGAGCCCGGGTGAGTTCCGAGGGCCGCAAAGATACCTTTACCGGTAGGTTCCGTCATGATACCGAAGGGCAACGGAGCGGATAACGCTAAGCATTGCATACCGGGAGTACCGGTGGAAGCGGATCTCGGCTACTTTCGAAGGATGGACGACGGAAGACACCTTACCATTTCCGACTGCGACCGGAGCTAGAGAGCCTCCGACCCTACGAGTCGCGAGCTACATGGAAAATATCACACCTCCACTGTACATCCATACGACATCCTTGCCAAGGATGGCTTGGAAGGTGATGTTATTGACCATGTACCCCACTATTCAGACATGGATTTTTGACAGATGCTTCTTTGGATGGATCGACAAAGATCATACATAGTCCGTTTTGAGTCTACATGGATTGTATGAGATGTGCTCCAGATCGAGTTGTATGATGTATCTTCAACATGATTGGAATGAAAGTGACCATGTCACATTTTTGGCCTTCACCTCTTTTGTGCAAATTGACTGGGAAACGCCATTAAAGTTAAATGAACTTCGAACAAAGAACGTGAAAATAAATAGAAAAAAAAGAATAAAAAAAAACTTTCCTTAAAAATCTAAAAAATGATGAACTCCAAATTCACGATAAAATAAAATTTGAATCGTTAAAGGACAAACAAAATGAACACAAATCTCAATCAAATTTCAAATTCAATCTTTCCAGACTCCAAATCAAATTTCAATCAAATTCCAAATCAAATCTCAAATCAAATTTCAATCAAATTCAAACTCAATCTTCCAAATCTGAAATCCAATCCGTTCTATTCTCTCCCTTGTCTGGGATGGAAGTGGTTGATTCCATTGACACGGATCGAATCTGATGGCGAGGAATTATATCCAATCCAAATCAGTGACTTCCGATCAACTCTTTTGAACGGGGTATGTAACATCTACATATTCCCTCCTAATCTATTTCCTTCCATGAAAGTCTTTTACAACTTTCATGAAATTCTCGAAACACCAAAATTCCACACTTTTCAAATCAACACTACAAATCTTTGCAAAATCAATGACTATTCAAAAATCAAACTTTTGGGGTTGAGGATTTTACATCCGAGACTGTATTGCTTTAGGATTCTTTCCCTATCGCAATGAAATACATCGAAATTAAACTTTTGGGGTCGAGGATTTTACATCCGAGACTCGCATTGCTTTAGGATCCTTTCCTTATCGCAATGAAATACATCGAAATTAAACTTTTGGGGTTGAGGATTTTACATCCGAGACTGCATTGCTTTAGGATTCTTTCCCTATTGCAATGAAATACATCGAAATTAAACTTTTGGGGTTGAGAATTTTACATCCGAGACTGTATTGCTTTAGGATTCTTTCCCTATTGCAATGAAATACATCAAATTCAAACTTTTGGGGTTGAGGATTTTACATCCGAGACTCGCATTGCTTTAGGATCCTTTCCTTATCGTAATGAAATACATCGAAATTAAACTTTTGGGGTTGAGGATTTTACATCCGAGACTGCATTGCTTTAGGATTCTTTCCCTATTGCAATGAAATACATCAAAATTAAACTTTTGGGGTTGATGATTTTACATCCGAGATCGCATTGCTTTAGGATTCTTTCCCTATTGCAATGAAATACATCAAATTCAAACTTTTGGGGTTGAGGATTTTACATTCGAGACTGCATTGCTTTAGGATCCTTTCCTTATCGCAATGAATTACATCGAAATTAAACTTTTGGGGTTGAGGATTTTACATCCGAGACTGCATTGCTTTAGAATTCTTTCCCTATTGCAATGAAATACATCAAATTCAAACTTTTGGGGTTGAGGATTTTACATCCGAGACTGCATTGCTTTAGGATCCTTTCCTTATCGCAATGAAATACATCGAAATTAAACTTTTGGGGTTGAGGATTTTACATCCGAGACTGCATTGCTTTAGGATCCTTTCCTTATCGCAATGAAATACATCAAAATTAAACTTTTGGGGTTGAGGATTTTACATCCGAGGCTGCATTGCTTTAGGATCCTTTCCTTATCGTAATGAAATACATCAAATCAAACTTTTGGGGTTGAGGATTTTACATCCGAGACTGTATTGCTTTAGGATTCTTTCCCTATCGCAATGAAATACATCGAAATTAAACTTTTGGGGTTGGGGATTTTACATCCGAGACTGCATTGCTTTAGGATCCTTTCCTTATCGCAATGAAATACATCAAAATGAAACTTTTGGGGTTGAGGATTTTACATCCGAGACTCGTATCGCTTTAGGATTCTTTCCTTATTGCAATGAAATACATCAAAGATCAAACTCTCGAGGTTAAGGATTTTACATCCAATACCGCATTGCTCTGAGATCTCTCCTCATTGTAATGATTCAATCCGATCAATTCAATTTTCTTTCGAGGTTGAAGATGTTACATCTAAAACCTCAAAATTCCAATTCTCATTTCAAATCAAATCCCTTCAAGTTAATTTTAACAAAACTTCAATCTAAATTGAAACTCTAAACTAAAATCTAAACTTACACATCAAAACTTGAACATGAAATGAAACAAAATCTAAATTTAATTCCCCCAGGCCATGTGATTTGGGATTCACCTCCTTTTCCTTTCCCCAGCGAGAGATCAGGAATCTCCAGTCTCAGAGATATACTTGACACTCCCCAGCGAAAACTCTTCTACTTCGTCCTAAGTTTGTCACTTGGATATCTGTGTTGGTTTTGTTGATCTCTTCGGTCAACGCCAATACGCGCGGTATGCTTGGTTAGCTCACCACACCTATTAGGGGTCCATTTGTTGACCTCATTTTTGATGAGGTCTTCTCTTCTTCTTTTTAGTACTTAGGATCTAGCCTTAGGCTTTTCCTTTGACTCGTCTTAGAGGACTAGAAATGGAACCCACCCTTTAGAAGTCCAAACACCTCTTGACTCCTCGCAAACCCCACAAGCTTGATTGTAGACCCCTAATCACCTAGAGGGTTGAAATCAAATGTGGAAATTTAAAGGATGAGTTCCTATAGGACTCCTTGGCCTTAGGACTGCCCTGGGTGGCATGGTCTGGTGAAGGGCTGACTTACACACACACTACATTTATACACTACACTTTCACACACCTATACTCAGCTTGACCTCCTGACTCATGTAGGTGATTCACATGGATGGTCCTTAACTCCTAAGCCCTTGGCTAAGAGGGTTAGGAACAACATATCGGATGCCTCAAATGAGTCCCTTCATGGCTCATGTGGGCTTGATATGGCTTCATGGCTCAACCAAAATGATTTCATTCCACTAACATTCACCTAATCTTCAATTTTCCAAATTTTCAATTTTTGACCCCGGGACCCTACACCCGCCTAACCTACCCAAAACCCTTGAAATCCTCCAAAATGCCCAAATCACCCAAAATTCCTCAAAATCATTCCTAAACATTTCCACATCACTCAAATTGATCATCCATAGCCAAAAATACCAAGAATTCCAAAAATACCTCCCAATACCCTCCAAATACCCAAAATACCCCCATTGACCCAAAAGTCCAGAAATTCAGAAAATTCCCAGAAAATTCCAGAAAATACCAAATATTCCCAATTTCATTTTGTTCAACTACACCATGGGCCAATTTTGTCAATTTACCCTACTTTTGTCAAAACCCCCAATTTTTAACCCTAAGTGAACCCAATGTCAAACCAAACCTACCCAATTGACCCAAATTCTGGTCCAATTCAATCCTAAACTTAAATTCAACATTCCCAACACCAATCTAGACCAAATCCAAGTCCAATTTGATTGACATTTGGATCCAATTTTACTTTTGGCCTTAAAGCCCAATTAGGACCCATGACCCAAACCTAACCCAAACTCACCCAGTTCAACTCCAATTAACCCCAAATATTTTCCAAATCTTCCTTAACATTCCCAGAAACAAAACACTAACATGATTTGCCCAACATTTAGACCCAAACCCCACTCAAATTCAACCCAAAGCTAAAAGGCCCAATTTTGACCTAAACCCAAACCTAACCCAAATGAGCCCAAACCCCAAAATCAAAGCCCAACCAAAGTCAAAACCTCTTTGAAATACTCCCATAAACATTTACCAACATTAATTTTACATCAATTTCAATCCTAGCCCAACATTGGCCCAAGTTAACCCAATTTGACCTATATTGGCCCATTCACCAAAGAAGCCCAAATTCAACCCAATTCAAACCCAAATCACTCCCAATTTGCTCCAAGTCACTCATGACACATCTATGAGCTAAACCCAAAAATTATTTGGCCCAAGACTTTGCCAAAATTTCATCCTAAAATCCATTTTAAAATCCAAAAGCCCACTTCCCTAAACCATTTTAAAAGCACTTTTCCACCAAATACAAAAGCCCAAAATTGGCCCTAAAGCCCACATGACAATTTCTTTTCATCATACCTTTAATTGATATCACCCCTAAGTTTCAAAATCATCATTAAACCATTCCAAAACAAGCTTCATACAAATTCCCATCAAATTACCAAAAATTTCTAAAATCCATTTTCATGAAATTGACCAAGCTTTTCCCTAAGCCAAAGACAAGCCATGCAAGCCATGGACAAGCCACATGAAGCCATGGAAGGTTTGACATGTGATCAAGCCATTAATGGCAAAAGGAGGAGCCTCTTTTAAGCCCCCTTAAAAAGGTTTTAACCCTTTTAATGCTTCACCTTAATCCATGATTAATCAAAATATTCATGGATGGTGACTTCTCCACCCTTTCCTAGTCGATCCATCCGATCCTCCCTCGGCCCAAATCAGCCATGGGGAGGTGAACCAAGCCCAAAAGGTGGGTTGACCCATTTGGACCCAAAATGAGCTCCTCCCCCATTCCATTTCAATCCAAGCTCTTTACACATGGCATTGGCCGATTGCCTACACAAAACCCCGCACCCGACCCACCCGAACTTAAGGGTGACCATTACCTGTCGGCCACGCCCGCCCGGATCGCCGCAAAACACCATGGCCGAGACCTTGGGAGGAGCCAAAAATTTCAATTCTCCCTCGCCGACTTGTCTCAACCCAAATGGACGAGCATATCTCTTCTTCTCTTGCCAAGAGCGAGCTCGATCCCAAGCCCTAACTCTCCCTGCGAGGCCCTCCACCCTCTCCTATTTAAACACCACCCCTCTCGGCCATGAGAGGTGCTGAACCAGCATCTTACCGAAACCCCGCGAAAATTGTTCCGAACACTCTCCATACTTAGAAGCGGTTGATCCCCGGTGACAATTTGCCCTAATCCCCACCAACAGAGCCCAATTTCTCAACCAAAATTCCACCCAAAACCAGGACACTTCTCCACAGTGGATCAATCCTCAAATTGATTGGTCCTACACCTTCACCAGACCAAGGGAAGAAGTCCACCAGCAAAAGCCCCCTCTCCAGGCCACCCATCTGTTCCAGACTCCAAGCTTTGTGATCGGGCTTGGTCTAAATCATACCTAGACAATTCACCAGACCAGGAGACTTCATCTGGAGCTTGCTGGGATCCAATCGAAGGTGACACAACCCTCAGATTGAAGCCACACTTCTCTGAGCAAAGGTATGAGCTAATTCTTCATCCCGAGCTCCTGGAGATTCTCCATTTCAAATGCCTTAATTTCAATGCATGATCACCGTATAGATGTATTCGTCTCTTCAAGACGAATCCATAGAGCATAAGAACACGAAAATCCGTTAAGTATTGAGTGAGATATTAGGGATTTAGTGTGGATGGCTCTCGGGTGAGGACACTTGGGGACGATGAATGGATGCCGTTCATTTAATACAGGCGCGGACGAACGGGTCAGATGGCGTCGGACCAGGAGATGGTACGTGAACCGCGGGCCGCGTGGCGCTGAGTCGGAAGGCGGCGTCGAATGGGAGCCCGCCGCGTGGCCGTTCGGAGATGCCGAGGATGATGGGGCGCCGCGTGGATAAGTAGGAAATTAGGTTACTTTTTGCTATTTATTTAATTCCCTAAACTTCAAAATTCCATAACTTTGTGTAGGAAAATCAGAAAAATAAAATAAAAATACCCTCTTGCTCAGTGAACAGAGGAGAATAATGTGAAAAAGAAATCATTTAATTTTATCAAGTATTTTATTTTTAATGATTTATTTTCCGTCTACATTATTTTAATTCTCCATGCATATAGGAAATTCACCATGGCATGAGACCATAGGGCTTTTGAAGCCTCTGAATTTGGGAACATTCCCTGAATTTTCCAAAGTCAGAGGCCATCCCTATGAAAAGTTATTGATTTTTCAAATTCATGTTGCTGTTTTAAGTATTTTAATTCCAATAATTAGCATGTTGTGAAATAAATTCTAGAAAAATTTGGTGATGTCTCTTATGACCAGAGGACCCTAGGAAAAATAGGTTTTGAGTTCATTCATTTAAAATAACCCTAATTGGCTTAAACACCCAAAATAGATTTCTAATTAATTAGAGTTAACCATACATCAAATTGACTTGAAATTAATCCTCCACTGACCTTTAGGATCAGAGGAGCTCACAATAAAAATTTGAGGTCAATTGGACTTGGTTAGCCCTACTAAATGGGTTGATTAAGCTATTTAGCCATTTTCAACTTTAAAAATTCATAACTTTCAAAATACCTTTCAAAAATTCACCAAATTAGTTTTGGAGCCTCTCTGATATTAGAGGAATTTAAGAAAATTAAAATTTCAATTTTCTAAAAAGTTGATTTTTTGATATTATTTTAATATTTTAATAATTAAAAAATAATAAAAATCACAAAAATAATAAAATTCACCAAAATGTCACATTTTGAATTTTAATCACTTAGGAACAAACCCCATATTTTTCTTAGGTCTATTTAATGAGATATTAAATTTTAAAGCCACTAGGGTAATTTTAAAATTAAAAAAATGTATTTTCTAGCATTTTCACTAAAATAATTATAATAAATTAAAAAAAAATCAAAAAATTGTAAAAATTGATTCTCTGATTTCCTTGATATCAGAGAGATTTTTGAAAAATATGAAATTCATTTTTCAACCTTTATTTTATTTTTAAATTAATTAATACTCCAAAACTTAAAATAATTATAATAAAAATAATATAATTCAAAAAATCACCAAAATTGGTCCAAGTGGTCCTCTAGTCATTAGGAATGTCCCATAATTTTCTTAAGGACAGAAACTTTCTCTTGTTCATATTATTAAATTTTCCTTGGAAATCTCTATTTTCTACTAAAAATAATTACATAAATAAATTAAATACAGAAAAATCACATTTTCTCCTCTCATGTCTTTATTGGCATATAAGTGAAGTCACATAAAAATTTCAAGTTCATTTAAGCTCAATTTAGTGAGTTATGAAATTATTAAGCTTGAAGGGCAAAATGGTAATTAAATTTTAACCCTTAATTAAAACTTTAGGTTTAATAAAATTAACAAATAAAATATTTGATCTTAATCTGATTTGGATGATTGAAATTTAAATAATTAAAGGGTAGAAACCTATTAAATAATTTGAAGATAATTAAAATAAACCTTAATTAAATAATTAATTAAATTTGGAAGAATAATAAAATTGGAATTTTTAAAATAGGGATATTATTAGGAAGAAATTTATTCTTTAATTTAAAAATCCCTAAATTAATCATCTCAATAATATTTAATTCCTAATTAAAATGATAATTCAAATTTAAGTTTTAAAATGTTAAAGGACTTAATCATTAAAATTAAATTAAAATTAAATTAAAGATTAAATTAAATTAAAGCAAACAAATTAAGTAAATTAAATTAAATTAAACTAAATTAAATTAAATAAAAAATGTTAAATTAAATTAAATTAAATTAAATTAAGACATATTAAATTAAATTAAATTAAATTAAATTAAATTAAAACATATTAAATTAAATTAAATTAAATTAAATTAAATTAAATTAAATTAAATTAAAATTAAATCAAATTAAATTAAATTAATGGAAATTAAATTAAATTAAATTAAATCAAGTTAAATTAAATTAAATTAATTCATATCAAATCAAACTAAATTAAATTAAATTAAATTAAATAATAGAATCAAGTTAAAATTAAAATCAAGTTAAATTGAATCAAAATTGAAACTAAACTAAATTAAATTATATTAAAGTTAAATTAAATTGAATTAAATAACATCACCTAAGACATAAAGAGATTAAATATAAAGCAACTTGAACACTATTCCAAATTTGAACCCTTTAATCGAAGTTAAACTAAATCACAAATCATTGGAACACCAATTTGCCTCGAAAACTTTTATTATCATAACTCCTAAATAGAACATTAAATGAAATGTTACTCCACTTATAGGATATTCAAATGTCCTAGTTCACTCGAGTAAGATAACAAAAAAACTTGAATTCCCGGACGATTAATTCATTTGTATAATTAAATTCATTTGGACTTAAAACAATCCTACCAGTATTGAAAAGATGTTTAAGATTCTTCTTAAGCACTTCCTCAATATGATAGGATACTTATAAGAACAATTGAAATTAATTATTCTTTGATGAAGAAAATCGTCCTTAAACCAAAATACAAGAACACTAGACGTCATAGGAAATGATTAGCATATAGGATTAGGAACTTGGTAGAAAACCATAACCCTTCCCTTAGCTTTACCTAGGAACTTGCTTAAATATTCTAATTGTGTTTTAAGTGCAGCTTGGGATGACGGGAAGACCATCCAGGTACGCTTTTATTTTATTGCAATTTACTTTATTGCAATTTATTTAATCGCATCGCACTTACTTTTCTTGCATGATAAATAATCATTGCATGAAAACCCACACCTTTAGGATAAGTCCCTAAACCGAAACCAAAACTAAATAAAAAATCATTACAAGATAAAATTCACTGCCACAACATTTCAAAATATAAAACAACTCAAAATTTAATCACAAACGTAACACAAAACTACAATTACAACTAAATTAAAACGTCCTGTTGGATGACCGGGAATACCTCGGATGATGTAACCTACGTGTTGCTAACGGGATTTCCCACGGTCTAAATGAAAGTGTGGAACTCATTTAGTTAAGTTTAGCAAATTCATCTGGACTAAGTGAATCCGATAAAAATAACGATGCCGGAAGGATGGAACCGTGGGATCTTAACCGGTGTCGTTATAATCAACTTTAAGATTTGTTTTAATTAAAACACAAAAGCACCTGAAAATTGAGATTTTCTCTAAACCAAAACACTTTTCTCATCTCCTGATTTATGACTTCTATAACTAAACCTCTGCAACAACAAGGAGCTCGGAGCATAGTGGGCACGACGGCCATCGTCATCACGAAAACTCCGAGTCTTCTCCAGTAAAACTTTCTTAGAATTAAATAACTAAGCCATAGGACTTCGAGGTAGTTTGCCTAGTGCAACATAAATCTTCAACCTTTTGTTAGGCATTTGCATTGCAAATTAAGCCCTAACCGGTCTTAGGATTCCGAGGTAGTCGTCCGATATGACATAAACCCTCACATCTTCGAGGCTATTTGTATGATTATGTCATACTAATATAAGTCCTAATTAATTAAAATTGGCAAGATCAAAACATTAAATAAATATTAGGACTTTCCTAAATCCAAGCCAAACAATAGGATAGACGGGGAATTACCGAAGTTCGCTTCGAATCTGTGATTTCTCCTACTTTTCTTCCTTTGAATTCCCAAAATAAAATCTTCCAAATTTGATCCATTCCCATTGAAATTCTAAAACTCAAATCCTTTCGAAGAACTTAAACCTCGAAATTCTCGAGAGCGAATTATTGATTATTATCGAGAGTTTTCTTAGGTGATTCCCGTCACTTAAGATGTAATTAACTATGTGGGCTTGCCCTTATAGGGAATTTTAAAGAACCCAGGTAATATAAACCCTGCTTAATTCATTTATATTAAGCAGGGGAACTTGTCGGCTTATAAAATTGGTTCGCAGACCAAACGGATGTCACAAATCTTTTAGTTTATTTAATCGAGCCCTATCATCAAGCAGTATGTCTATTCTTCGGATAGATAAACGAGCTTGTGGTGCGGTGCTCGTTTATGTAAACTATTCGGGATGTGAGATCGGCTTGATTTCATATCTTAAAATTTTCAAACTTAAAGTTATTTTCAAAATCAAATGCTACCTTCCAAATTATATATATATTTAAATTAAATTTAAAATTTAAAATTTGCCGACAATTTACGTTAGGCGACCCCCTTTTAAAATAATACACAAAACCTAAAAATATGCCGACAAGTCTCTAGGTAAGGATATTGAATTTTAAAAGCTTTAGGTAATTTTTAATATTAAAAAATAGATTTTTCAACCCTTTCACTAAAATAATTATAAAATTAAAAAAAAATCAGAAAAATATAAAATTTATTTCTTTGAGTTCTTTGAGATCAGAGAGATTTTAAAAAAATATAAAACTTAATTTTTCACCTCAATTTTATTTTATAATTAATTAATACTCCAAAACTTAAAATAATTATAATAAATAAAATAAAATTAAAAAAAATCACCAAATTAGTCCAAGTGGTCCTCTGGTCAGTAGAAACCTCCCATAATTTTCCTAAGGACAGAAGTTTCATCTTGGTCATGTTGTTGAATTTTCATTGAAGATCCCTATTTTTCATAAAAATAATTATATAAATTAAATTGAAAATGAAAAAATCACATTTTCTCTTCTAATGTCTTAATTGACATGTGAGTGAGGTGAAATAAAAATTTCAAATTCATTTGAGCTTGATTTAATGAATTATGAGATGAATAAGCTTAAGAGGGCATAAAGGTAATTAAGGAGCTTTAACCTTAATTAATATTTAGGCTTAACCAAAGAGAAAGGTAAAACATTTGATCTTAATTTGCCTCTTGAATGATTGAACATTAGGGAGTTAAGGGGTAGAAACCCATTAATTACCTTTAACATTAAAGAGGGAATCTCAATTAATTATATCATTTAAACTTTGGAAATTAATTAAGGCATGAATTATTAAGGTTAAGGGATTTTAACATAAGAATATTCTAATTCTTTGAATCGAATCCCTAACCAATGGATTGATCAAATATCACTTAAGTTTTATTAATGAAACCATAAAAATGATGATTGAAACCAGTAATTAAAAAAGGCAATAATCTCGAAACCTTTTAATTAAATTAAAGCTTAAAATATTAAGAAGTTAATTTGAAATGACTTTAAATCAAATTAAGACAACCCCAACACATTAAAGCTAATCTTAAATTATTTAAAACTTAAGTTAGAATAAAATTGAAATATTAAGATTAATTTAAAACAATTTATAATCAAAACATTAAAATTAAACCAATTAAAATTATTTTAAAATATTATGATTAAGTTAAAACAAACTTAAATCATTAAAACTCAACTGAATCAAATAATTCAAAACACCTTTTTAACCCAAATAATTTAAAACATTTTAAAATCAACCTGAAAAATTTATAACTAAATTGAATCATTTTTAAATGATCAATTCAACTTCAATTAAGAATGGTTAAGTCCTTTAATAAACTAATTTGCCCCTAAAGGCTTTCACCTTTATAACTCTTAAATAAAGTATCAAATGAAATGTCACTTTACTCATAGGATAATCAAACATCCAAGTTCATTGAGCAAGAATAAAAAATTAATTAAATCCCAAGATGATCAATTCACCCACATAATGAAATTCACTTGAACACAAAATAATCCCAAAAACGTTGAAATGATGTTCAGGACTTGTCCTAAGCACTTTCTCAACCTAATGAGATGTTTTAGAAGAACATTTGAACTTCATTATTCTTTGATGAAGAAAATCATCCACAAAACACACCTTAGGAATTGACTAATGATAGGATTAGGATTTTGGTAGACAACTAGGACCTTCTCTTAGCTTTACCTAGGTGTTTTCTTTTAAATATTTAAATGCCTTAACATGCGTTTTAAGTGTAGTTGGAAATGACAAGAAGACCCACCGGGTACTCTTTTATTTTATTGTAATTTACTTACTTGTGCTGTACTTCCTTTTCTTACAAGCTTGCGTGTTAAACAACAATGTCACCCTGCATGAAAACTAAAACTTTTAGGATAGCCGCAAGACTGAACCAAAACTAAATTAAAATCAAAACAATATAAAATTCACTGCCACAACATTCAAAATATAAAACAACTCAAAATTTGATCACAAACAAAACAATACAACTACAATTACAACTAAATTAAATCATCTCGTTTGATGATCAGGAATACCTCAGATGATGTAACTCACGTGTTGCTAACGAGATTTTCCACGGTCTAAATGAAAGTGTGGAACTCATTCAGTTGAGTTTAGCAAATTCATTTGGACTAAGTGAATCCGATAAAAATAGTGGTGCCGAGATGGTGAAACCTTGGGATCTTAACCGGTTCTGCTTAATCAACTTTAAGATTCCCCTTAATAAAACTTAAGACATTGAATTTGAAATTCAACCTCTAAACCATGACACTTCTCTCATCTCTTGATAGTCACTTCTTTAAACTAAACCCTCTGCAACAACAAGGAGCTTGGAGCAAGCGCAGCGGACAACACGGTGGACTTCGTCAGCTTTCCTTTCCTTAGTAATTAACCAACAAAGCCATAGGATTTTGAGGTAGTTTGCCCAGCATAACATAAATACCCAACTTATCATTTAGGAATTTACATAATCATATCATGCAACTTAAGCCCTAAAACTCGTCTTTGGTTTCCGAGGTTGTCGTCCGTTGCGGCATAAACCCTCATATTTTCTAGGCTATTTGTATGATTATGTCATACAAATATAAGTCCTAATTAAATAAAATGGGCAAGATTGAAACATCAAATAATATCTCTCTAAATTCAAGCCAAACAAATAGGATAGCTGGGAAGTCATCGAAGTTCGCTTCGAATCCGTGACACCCCTACCTTCCTTCCATTGGATTCCCAAAATAAAATGTTCCAAATTTGATCCATTCCCTATTGAAATTTCCAAAATCCAATTGTTTGAAAACCTTAAACTTTGAAATTCTTGAAAACAGAACCACTGAACGTAATCGAGAGTTTTCATAAGTGATTCCCGTCATTTAAGATGTAATTAACTATAGGGGTTTGCCTCTATAGAAAAATTTATAACCCAGGTATTATAAACCCTATTAATTCTCTTATATTAAATAGGGGAATTTGTCGGCAAATAAAAATGGTTTGCAGACCAAACGAATGTCATAAATTTATCAGTTTATTTAATTGAGCCCCATCATTAAGGATTTCATCTATTCCTTGGATAAATGCACAGCTTATGGTGCGATGTTCAATTATTTAAACTGTTAAAGATATGTGATCGGTTTGGTCTCATATTTTCAAAAATTAAAATATTACTCTTTCAAAACTATTTAAAACTGTATATATACATATATATTAAAATTAAAATAAAATTTAAAAAAACGGCCGATGATGCCCCTCAATTATATGTTGGAAGTTGAAATATTTGACGTTTGGGGATTAGATTTCATGGAACCATTTATGTCATCTTCGGAAATTTATACATTTTGTTAGCAGTAGACTATATATCTAAATGGATGAAGTTGTTGCTTTACCTCGTTGTGATGCTCGAAGTGTTGCAAAGTTTTTAAGAAAGAACATATTTTGTGAATTTGGAATGCCAAGAGTTATCATAACTGATGGGAGAAGTCATTTTAAAAATGTACTTATGGAGAAATTACTATGGAAAATATTATATCATCCATAAAATTGCTACTGCTTATCATCCTCAGACAAGTGGTTTGGTTGAACTATCCAATCATGAAATTAAAAGAATTTTAGAAAATTCTGTTAATCTAAACAAAAAGGATAGGTTAATCAAACTGGATTTTGCTTTGTGAGCTTATAGGGCTACATATAGGACTCATATAGGAATGTCCCCATATAGGCTAATTTTTGAGAAAACTTGTCATTTACCTGTTGAACTTGAGCATAAAACATATTTGTCTATTAAAGAGTTCAATTATAATTTGAAGGATGTTGGTGAGAAAAGATTATTGTAGTTAAATGAGCTTGAAGAGATAATGAATGAATCATATGAGACTGCTAAGATATAAAAAGAAAAGATGAAGATGTGGCATGATCGTAAAATTCTAAATAAAAATATTGAGTTAGGACAACAAGGTTTACTATATAATGCCAGATTAAGATTATCTGCAGGAAAACTTAAGTCCAGGTGGATGAGCCCATTTATTGTAATAAAATTTTATCCTTATGGAGCTATGGATATTAAAGATAGGGGTGTAAACGAGCTGAACACGAGCGAGCCCAGGCTCAGCTCATGCTCAGTTCGTTTATATTTCGAGCCCAGAAAGTGTGTTCGTGTTTGGCTCATTTGCTTAGCGAGCTGAACATGAACTGTTCACGAACAAAGAGTCGTTTTGAAAGCCATAATCATGTAACCATAAGATGTTAAGGGTTGGCGCAAGATTTAATAATTATTGTTTACATTAAAACATCATTTGAATCTAATTTAATAATTTTTAGTCTATTTAATTATTAACTTTAATTGATTATAAATCTTTTAAATTTTTTTAAAAAATACTGCTCATCAATATATATATATATATATATATATATATATATATATATATAATTGATGAATACTATTTCGAGCCAAAATGAGCCGAACATGAATGAACAAATCTTTGTTCGTGTTCGGGTCGTTAAGGCTTGATAACTTAGTGAACGAGCCAAAAACGAGCTTCTTCACTAGTCGAACACAAGCTGTTCGTGAATAATGATCCGTTTTGGCAGCCCTAATTAAAGATCCTAAAACTGAGAAAATTTTCAAAGTAAATGGTCATAGACTGAAACCTTATTTCTCAGTTGATCAACTTAAACTTGATGAGAATATGATGTTGGGTTACCCATGTTGACTTCACATTTGTTGAGGTCTAGTCTTTCTTTAGGATAACCAAGGGTCTAGCCATAGGACTTTTCTGGTGACTATCTTAGAAGACTCGTGATGGGACCCTTACCCATAGAAATTCAAAACACTTCTTTGCTTCACTTGAAGTTTTCAAATGCTTAAAGTCTAACATCTAAATGCTTAGGAGGATGAGACCAAGCATTAAGAAGCTCAAAAGGAGTTCCCTACAAGATGATCAAGTCTTCGGGCTTACCCTGGGAGGTTTGGTCTGGGTGAGGCTTACACACACTTCACATTACACTCTCACACACTATCTCATACTAAACCTAACTTTTTACACTTGATCCCCTACTCTTTTGGAAACTCATGTGTGTGGTTTCCCCAAGCTCTTAGCCCTAGGCTAGGGTTTGGTTAGTACCAGTACATGGAGGGTCTAAATGTGGAATTCCCTTGGTCCATGACACAAATAGGTTATCAATACAATTCAACCCAAATTTTCTCAAAAACCCAAGCTTTGACCCCTTTACCCCTAAATTCTACCAAATGACCAAATTACACCTAAAAGCCTAATTTTGCCCAAATTTCCCAAAATCAACCAAAATTACCAAAATCCTTCAAAAATCATCTCAAACCTTTCCTCACCACTTAAACTACCAAAAACACCTCAAATTCACCAAAATTCTCAAAATGGCCCCAAAATCCCTAAAATGACAAAAATGCCCCTCCTAGCCCAAAAATTTCAAAATATACAAAAAATTTTAAAAATTCCCAGAACCCTCCAAACATTCCTAATTTCAATTTTGAATCACCGCATTGACTTTATTTGGCCAAAAGCCCCAAATTGCTGCATAATGCCCAAAATGCCCAAATCACCCTCAATGTCCACCAAATTGACTTTAATTCACCCCAATTCCAATTCCAAACTTTAATTCAACATCCATAATCCTAATTGAAACCACATTCAAGCCCAATTTGACCCAGATTTGAACCCAAACAAAAAAGCCCCAATTTTGACCATATGACCAAATCTCCCCAAATTAAACCTAATGTCAACCAATTTCCCCTAATTTTAAATTCTAAACTCTTCATGACACTCCCTTACACCAAATTGAACCATCAATTGCCGTCAATTTGAGCCTAAACCTCGCCCAAGTCCAACCAAATCCAAAATTCTCAATTTTACCCCAAATTGATCACATGTCCAAAATCCATCAAATTGAATGCCCTAACCTTAAAATTGCCAACCAATTTATGTTAAGAACCCTTAATGACACCACCGTAGACCATTTTGAACCATCAATTGATCCATAATTCAACTCTAGCCCAACTTAAACCTAAGCTTAGCCAACTTGCCTCAAATTAACTAAATACCCAACTTAAACCAAATGGACACCCCCCAAATCCTGCTCAAAATCACCCTAATCCTTTTCTAAACTATTTATAAAAATCATACACACAATATTGCTCAATCAATTTGACCCAGTCCAAGCCCAAAACCAACCTAGCCCAACTTGAACCCACATAACCCCAAATTGAACCTATGACCCAATGCGATCAAGTTAAACCAAATGTGACCAAACCAAACTTACCATGGCCAGACTTTGGACCCTAGGGATCGAGCTCGATCCACCTAGCCCAATCTAGTGGAGCCATGGACCAAGGGTCCCTCAAATTAGGGGATCCCCTTCCTTAAATGGGTAAAACTTAAGGAGATTTGCAATAAATACTTAGCCACTAAAGTTCATCACCATGGTGGCTTGACCTCTATCTCACCTAACTTCTGGCCACCTCCTCTAGCCTAGCCGGCCAGCCTAGTAACCGAAGCACCTCAAAACCAAGAGCCACCCCAAGCCAAACTCAACCCAATTGACCCATCCAATGTGTCAAGCTCTAGTTGCTCACTGGAGCTGATCTGCCTTCCACTTAAGCAAACAATTCCCCCACCAGCAAGCCCTGAGCTCCACCAAGCAACCATGGCTATAAAAGACACCCTTCACTGCCAAATGGGGGTGCTGGAAATTTCTTAAGGAAACTCTGCCAAATTGCTTCCAGAGCTTCCTCAAGACCTCATGAGTGCAAGCCCACCATCTTCCAGACCTAATTTCCATTGTCCAGAGCCAATTTCCCCACTGTTTTTACTGCTAAAACCAGGATAAGTTCCACCACACCTCTACACTGCACCAAAGTAATTAACTACACACACACCATCCCCACATTGAAAGAAGAAGCTCTCCCATCAAAGCCCCATCACAGAGAACCTCTAGCATAGACTTTGATAAACACCTCAAAATCAGGCCTGGTTGAACTTAAGTCTAGACACTTCACCACAGCAAGAGGCTTCATCAGGAGGCTCGTTGGGTCCAATCGAAGCTGCTACAACCATCTGATTGAGGCCTACCATCTCAGACAAAGGTATTGAACTCTCTCCCTCTCTTGAGCTTTTTTTTATTCTCCATGCATGTTGGGTTGATTTCAGGCTAGGTTAGCCGTATAAATATGTTCGTTTAGGTCAGATGAGTCCATAGAAACAAACCTCATTCGATCTGGTCAAGTCTAGCTTGAGTTCTTAAGGCTTGAAGGCGGACGGCTCTCAGAATGAACCAGTCGAAGACAATGAAGGAGCGTCGTTGGCTCAAGCGTGTAATGAACATCAAATCACTTCCTGTAAACCAATTTGACATAAAATAATTATGATAATTAAAATAAAATTCAAGAAAATCACCAAATTGGTTTTTGGAAGTTCCTTGTGATCAGAGCAAATTAAGTAAAATAAAATTAGAATTAAAATAAAATTTTGATTTTTAAAGTCACTTTAAATATTTAAATAATTAAAAAATTCATAAAAATCATAAAAATAAATAAATTTGTGGAAATGTTCTAAATTATTTCCTAATCATTTAGGAGCAATTGCAATAATTTTTTAAATTTTATAAGTAAAAATATTAAATTTTAAAGGGTTAAAAACAATTTTAAAGCCTAAAAATGGATTTTTCCTAATTTCTCACTGTCGGCATTATTTTTAGGTTGTGTGTTTTATTTTGAAAAGGGGGCCGCCTAACAGAAATTGTCGGCGAATTTTTTAATTTAATTTAAATAAATAATTTGAAAAGTAGTATTTGATTTTGAAAATAATTTTAAATTTGAAAATTTTAAGATATGAGATCAAACTGATCTCACATCCCGAATGGTTTATATAAACGAGCACCGCATCACAAACTGTGTATCTACCGCGAAGAATAGACATACTCGCTTGATGATAGGGCTCGATTAAATAAACTAAAAGATTTGTGACATCCGTTTGGTCCGCGAACCAATTTTATAAGCGACAAATTCCCCGCTTAATATGAAAACATTAAACGGGGTTTATATTACTCAGGTTCTTAAAATTCTCTATAAGGGCAAGCCCTTATAGTTAATTACATCTTAAGTGACGGGAATCACCTAAGAAAACTCTCGATAATAAACGATAATCTCGCTCTCAAGAATTTCAAAGTTTAAGTTTTCAAATGATTGAATTTTGGAATTTCAATAGGGAATGGATCAAATTTGGAAATTCAAAGGAAGAAAGGTAGGAGAAATCACAGATTCGAAGTGAACTTCGGTAATTTCTCAACTATCCTATTGTTTGGCTTGGATTTAGGAAAGTCCTAATGTTATCTAACATTTCAGTCTCGCCAATTTTAATTAATTAGGACTTATATTTGCATAACACAGTCATGCAAATAGCCTCGAAGATGTGAGGGTTTATGTCGTATCGGACGACTACCTCGGAGTCCTATGACCGGTTAGGGCTTAATTTACATGATATGATCATGCAAATGCCTAACGAAGAGTTGAGGATTTATGTTGCACTAGTGCAACTACCTCGAAATCCTATGGATTGGTTATTTAATTCTAAGAGTAGTTTTGCCGATGTAGATTCAAGTTTCTGCCGACGACGATGGCCGTGTCGCCCACCATGCTCGAGCTCCTTGTTGTTGCAGAGGTTTAGTTTTAGAAGTCATAAATCAGGAGATGAGAAAAGTATTTTGGTTTAGAGAAAATCTTAATTTCCAAGTGTTTTTTATGTTTTAATTAAACCAATCTTAAAGTTGATTATAACAACACCGGTTAAGATCCCACGGTTCCATCCTTCCGGCATCGTTATTTTTATCGGATTCACTTAGTCCGGATGAATTTGCTAAACTCAACCGAATGAGTTCCACACTTTCATTTAGACCGTGGGAAATCCCGTTAGCAACACGTAGGTTACATCATCCGAGGTATTCCCGATCATCCAACAAGACGTTTTAACTTAGTTGTAATTGCGGCTTTGTGTTCGTTTGTGATTAAATTTTGAGTTGTTTTATATTTTGAAATGTTGTGGCGGTGAATTTTATCTTGCAATGACTTTTAATTTAGTTTTGGTTTCAGTTTTAGGGGCTACCCTAAAGGTGTTGGTTTTCATGCAACAGTTGTTTATCATGCAAGAAAAGTAAGTGCGATGCGATTAAAGAAATTGCAATAAGGTAAATTGCAAGAAAGTAAAAGCGTACTCGGAGGGTCTTCCCGTCATCCCAAGCTGCACTTAAACACAATTTAGAATATTTAAGCATTTAAAGCAAGTTCCTAGGTAAAGCTAAGGGAAGGGTTATGATTTTCTACCAAATTCCTAATCCTATAGCTAGTCATTTCCTATGACGTCTAGGTTCTTAGTGTTTTGGTTTGAGGACGATTTTCTTCATCAAAGAACAATTAAGTTCAATTGTTCTTATAAATATCCTATCATATTGAGGAAGTGCTTAAGAAGAATCTTAAACATCTTTTCAATATTGCTAGAATCGTTTTGAGTCCAAATGAATTTAATTATACAAATGAATTAATCGTCCGAGAATTCAAGTTTTGTTTTCTTACTCAGTGAACTAGGACATTTGAATATCCTATAAGTGAAGTAACACTTCATTTAAGGTTCCGTTTAGGGGTTATGACAACAAAAGCTTCCGGGGGCAAATTGATGTTCAAATGGTTTGTGATTTAATTTAATTTCAGTTAACGGGTTTAAATTTGGAATAGTGTTCAAGTTGCTTTATTTTTATTTTTTGAATTTCTTTATGTCTTAGGTGATATTATTTTTAATATAATTTAACTTTAATTTAATTTAATTTAATTTGGTTTAATTTTAATTTTAATTTAATTTAATTTGATTTAATTTTAACTTGATTCCATTATCTAATTTAATTTAATTCAATTTAGTTTGATTTGATATGATTTAGTTTAATTTAATTTAACTTGATTTAATTTAATTTGATTTAATTTCCTTTAATTTAATTTAATTTGATTTAATTTAATTTAATTTAATTTAATTTAAATTAATCTAAATTTTAATTTAATTTTATTTTTAATTTTAATTTAATTTAATTTAATTTGATTTTAATTTAATTTTAATTTAATTTGATTTAAATTAATTTGATTTAATTTAATATGTTTTAATTTTATTTAATTTAAATTTAAATTTAATTTTATTTTTAATCTCAATTGAAAATTTAAAAGAGTTTAATAATTTAACTTTAATTTAATTTAATGGTTAAGTCTTTTAACAATTTAAATCTTAAATTTGAATTATCATTTTAATTGGGTATTAAATATTATTGAGATGATTAATTTAGGGATCCTTAGATTAAAGAACAAATCTCTTCCTAATAATATCCTTATTTTAATAATCCCAATTTTATTATTCTTCCAAATTTAATCAATTATTCAATTAAAGTTCATTTTAATTATTTTAAAATTGTTTAGTAGGTTTCTACCCTTTAATTATTTAAATTTCAATCATCCAAATCAGATTAGGATCAAATATTTTACTCTTTAATTTTATTAAACCTAAAGTTTTAATTAAAGGTTAAAATTTTAATTACCATTTTGCCCTTCAAGCTTAATAATTTCGTAACTCACTAAATTGAGCTTAAATGAACTTGAAATTTTTATGTGACTTCACTCATATGTCAATAAAGGCATTAGAGGAGAAAATGTGATTTTTCTGTATTTAATTTATTTATGTAATTATTTTTGGTGGAAAATAGGGATTTCCAAGGAAAATTTAATAATATGACCAAGGGAACGTTTCTGTCCTTAAAAAAATTATGGGACATTCCTAATGACCAGAGGAATACTTGGACCAATTTTGGTGATTTTTTGAATTATATTCTTTTTATTATAATTATTTTGAGTTTTGAAGTATTAATTAATTTAAAAATAAAATAAAGGTTGAAAAATGAATTTTATATTTTTCAAAAATCTCTCTGATATCAAGGAAATCAGAGAATTAATTTTTACAATTTTCTAATTTTTCTTTGATTTATTAGAATTATTTTAGTGGAAATGCTAAAAAATACATTTTTTTTAATTTTAAAATTACCTTAGGGCTTTAAAATTTAATATCTCATCAAATAGACCTAAGAAAAATATGGGGTTTGTTCCTAAGTGATTTAAATTCAAAATTTGACATTTTGGTGAATTTCATTATTTCTGTGATTTTTATTATTTTTTAATTATTAAAATATTAAAATAATACAAAAAATCAACTTTTTTAGAAAATTGAAATTTTAATTTTCCTAAATTCCTCTGATATCAGAGAGGCTCCAAAACCAATTTGGTGAATTTTTGAAAAGTATTTTGAAAGTTATGAATTTTTAAAGTTTAAATTGGCTAAATGGCTTAATCAACCCATTTAGTAGGGCTAACCAAGTCCAATTGACTTCAAATTTTTATGGTGGGTTCCTCTGATCCTAAAGGTCAGTAGAGAATTGATTTGAAGTCAATTTGATGTATGATTAGCTCTAATTAATTAGGGACCTATTTTGGGTGTTTAAGCCAATTAGGGTTATTCAGGTGAATTAATTCAAAACCTATTTTTCCTAGGGTCCTCTGATCATAAGAAACATCACCAAATTTTCCTAGAATTTATTTCACAACATGCTAATTATTGGATTTAAAAAACTCAAAACAGTAACATGAATTTGAAAAATCAATAACTTCTCATAGTGATGGCCTCTGACTTTGGAAAATTCAGAGAATGTTCCCAAATTCAGAGGCTTCAAAAGCCCTCTAGTCTCATGCCATGGTGAATTTCCTATATGCATGGAGAATTAAAACAATGCAGAAGGTAAATAAATCATTAAAAATAAAATACTTGATGAAATTAAATGATTTCTTTTCCACATTATTCTCCTCTATTCACTAAGCAAGAGGGTATTTTTATTTTATTTTTCTGATTTTTCTACACAAAGTTATGGATTTTTGAAGTTTAGGGAATTAAATAAATCAGAAAATACCCTAATTTTCTATTTAAGTGACGCGGCGCCAGCTCAACCTTGGCAGCTCCGAACGCACACGCGTCGCCTTCTGATTCGGCGCCGCCATCCAACTCAGCGCTTCGGGGGCCCGCTGTATCATTCCGTCTCCTCATCCGACGCGATCCTGGCCGTCCGTCCGCATGTGTATGGAATGAACGTCATCCGTTCATCGTCCCCAAGCGTCCTCACCCGAGAGCCGTCCACACTAAAACCCTAAGAACTCACTCATTTCTCAACGGATTTTCATATTCTTATGCTCTATGGATTCGTCTTGAAGAGACGAATACATCTATACGGTGATCATGCATTGAAATTAAGGCATTTGAAATGGAGAATCTCCAAAAGCTCGGGATAAAGAATTAGCTCATACCTTTGCTCAGAGAAGTGTGGCTTCAATCTGAGGGTTGTGTCACCTTCGATTGCTTCCCAACAAGCTCCAGATGAAGTCTCCTGGTCTGGTGAATTGCCTAGCTATGAAAGTGACCACGGCCGATCACAAAGCTTGGAGGCTGGAACAACCGGGTGGCCTCGGAGATGGGGCTTTCGGTGGGAAACTTCTCCTCTTGGTCTAGTGAAGGTGTAGGACCGATCGATTTGAAGATTGGCTCACCGTGGCAAAGTGTCCTGGTTTTGGGTAAAATTTCGGTTGAGAAATCGGGTTCGTTGGTGGGGATTAGAGGCAAATCGACACTCTGAGGATCAATTGCTCTAAGTATGGAGTAGGGCCTGAAACAATTTTGGCAGAGTTTCGGCAAGGTTTGTGCAACTCTCTTTTATGGCCGTGAGGGGGTCTGGTTTAAATAGAGGTGGCTGGAGAGCCTCACAGGGATGGCCAAGGGTTAGGATCAGCTGCTTAGGTCAAGGGAAGAACAACCATGGTGGCCATTGGGCATGGGGCAGCTCAGCAAGGGAGAATTCCAATGTTGGGCTCACATGTGAGCTCTCAGGCATGGCGTTTCCGGCGGCTGTGGTGTCTGGCCGGCCAGTCTCAGGTCACCATCTTGGCCGGTGGGGTCGGGGCTTGGCATTAGTGCGATCGATTGAGCATGGACATGTGTAAAGAACTTGGATCAAAATGGCATGGGGATATGGCTAATCTTGGCTAGGTTTGGTCAACCCATTTGTTTGAGGCTGGGTTCACCTCCCCATGTCTCAGCCTTGGGCTGAGAAAATCGAGTTAGGCTAGCTGGTCAAAAGGTGGTGATGTCCTTATCCAAGAATATTTGGATTAAATCTTGGTTAAGGGGTATCATGGGTGAGGTTAAAGACTTTTAGGAATTAAGGAAAGCTCTCTCCCCTCTTACCCAATGTGGTATGGTGACATGCAAAGAGGCTCTCATGGCTTCCATGTGGCTCATGCATGGCTCATGGATCATCTTTGGCTTGGGAAAAGTTAAGTCAATTTCATGGAAATGGGTTTAAGAAAATTTTGGTATTTTGATGGGAATTTGTATGGGGCTTAATTTGGAATGGCTTCATGACGAGTTTTGAAACTTAGGGATTGATTTAATTGAAAATATGGTGTAGAGAAATTGTCATATGGGTTTTGGATTGATTTTGGCCCTTTGGATTTTGGTGGAGATGGGCTTTAGGAAGGTTTCATGTAAGTGGGCTTTTAAGTTTAAGAATGAATTCATGGATGGGAATTTTGTAGAAGTTTGGGCCAAATAATTGTTGGGTTTGGTTTAGGGATATGTCATGAGTGATTTGAAATGAGTTTGGAGTGATTTGGGTTTGAATTGGGTTGGATTTGGGCCTCTTTGGTAAATGGGCCAATGTAGGTCAAATTGGGCTAACTTGGGCCAATGTTGGGCTAGGATTGAAATTGACGTAAAATAAATGTTGGGAAATGTTTATGGGAGTGTTTCAAAGAGGTTTTGGCTTTGGTTGGGTTTTGATTTTGGGGTTTGAGCTTATTTGGGTTAGGTTTGGGTTTAGGTCTAAATTGGGCTTTTTGGCTTTGGGTTGAATTTGAGTGGGGTTTGGGTCTAAATTTTGGGTAAATCATGTTAATTTTTTGTTTGTAGGGATGTTAAGGAAGGTTTAGAAAAGATTTGGGGTTAATTGGAGTTGAATTGGGTGAGTTTGAGTTAAGTTTGGGTTATGGGTCCAAATTGGGTTTTAAGGCAAAAGGTGAAATTGGATCCAAATTTCAATCAAATTGGATTTGGCTTTGGTCTAGATTGGTGTTGGGAATGTTGAATTGAAGTTTAGAATTGAATTGGACCAGAATTTGGGTCAATTGGATAGGTTTGGTTTGACATTGGGTTCACTTTGGGTTAAAAATGGGTCAAATTGGTGGTTTTGACAAAAGTGGGGTAAATTGACAAAATTAGCCCATGGTGTAGTTGAACAAAATGAAATTGGGAATATTTGGGGTTTTCTGGAATTTTCTGGGAATTTTCTGAATTTCTGGATTTTTGGGTCAAGAGGGGTATTTTGGGTATTTGGAGGGTATTGGGAGGTATTTTTGGAATTTTTGGTATTTTTGGGTATGGATGATCAATTTGAGTAATGTGGGAATGCTTGGGATTGATTTTGAGGAATTTTGGGTAATTTAGGTGTTTTTGCAAATTTTGGGTAGTTTCAAGGGCTTTGGGTAGTAGGGTCCCGGGGGTCAAAAATTGAAAATTTGGAAAATTGAAGATTGGGTAAATGTGAATGGAATGAAATCATTTTGGTTGAGCCATGAAGCCATATCAAGCCCACATGAGCCATGAAGCCATATCAAGCCCACATGAGCCATGAAGGGACTCATTTGAGGCATTCACTATGTTGTTCCTAATCCTCTTAGCCAAGGGCTTAGGGGTTAAGGACCATCCATGTGAATCACCTACATGAGTCAGGAGGTCAAGTTGGGTATAGGTGTGTTTTAGGAGGTGTGTGAAAGTGTAGTGTGTGTGTAAGTCAGCCCTTCACCAGACCAGGCCACTTAGGGCAGTCCTAAGTCCAAAGAGTCCTATAGGAACTCATCCTTTAAACTTCCACATTTGATTTCAACCCTCTAGGTGATTAGGGGTCTACAATCAAATTTGTGGAGTTTGCAGGGAGTTAAGAAGTGGTTTGAATTTCTAAGTGGTGGGTCCCAATTCTAGTCCTCTAGGATAGTCAAAGGAAAAGCCTAAGGCTAGATCCTAAGTACTAAAAGAAGAAGAGAAGACCTCATCAAAAATGAGGTCAACACTCACTAAAATAATTCTAATAATTGAAATATAAATCACAAAAATATGAAACTTGATTCTCTAGGATCTCTGACCTCAGAGAGATTTTGGAAAAATATAAAACTTAATTTTCAAATTGAAATATTTTTTTATATTTTATTAATATTCTAAAACTTAAGAAAATTATAATAATTGAAATAAGATTAAAAAAATCATGAGATTTGGTCCAAGTGGTCCACTGGTCTAAGTGAACCTCCAGTAATTTTCTTAAAAATAAATATTGTGTTTTGATTAAGTTATAAAATTACCTTTGAAAATCTCTATTTTTGCATTAAAATAATTATATAAATTAAATTAAAATTGAAAATCACATTTTCTCCTCTGTTTTAATTGACCCATGGATAGGTTACCTTAAAAACAAAGTCATTTGAGTTGAATTTGATCAATTATGAAGTATTAAGGCCTTAGGGGCTAAGTTGTAAGTTTGAAGAATTTAGTCTTAATCAATATTTATGTTTAATTAAAGTGGTAAATTGACAATAAAGGATCTTAATTAACATGATTGAATGATTGCAACATAAAGGGATAAATGGTAGAAACCAATCTCATTTTGTCATATTAAAGGGTAAACTTGTAATTTCTTTAATTATATTAATTTGGAAGATAATCAAAATTAAGCCTAAGTTAGGGGTTTCATCTTTGGAAGATGATATTTAATGATCTAGAACCCTCCAATAAGTGGTTTAATGATAATTCAATATTTTGAAAAAATCATAATCATAAAAGTCAACTTAACTTCTTTTCCTAAAATATAAATATACCCACTAAAGTCTTAAGGGCTTAGTAATGAACTAGGCTTAATTAAAATTTAACTAATGAGGTTTAGAAAAGAAAGCTTAACTAATATCAAACACCTTTTGAAACACTACAAGCCCAACTTTATAATTAAATGGCTAAAAATTCTTAATAAATCAATTTACCCAAAGAGTCCTTTACTCACATAATTCATAAATAAAATATCAAGTGATAGTTACACCACTTTTAGGATGACTAAAATATCAATGTTTATTGAGCATAAGGGTATGAAATGAATGAATCATTTACTGAGTGTGATAAGTTCAAATGAACTCAAGAAATTTCCAATGGGTTGTGAAATATCTAGGCATTCTCTGAATTTTTTCACAAGTCTTATAGACATCTTAATGGACAACTAAACCTATCATACTTATTAAAGAAAAGATCTCTCAAATGAATAAATAGAACCCACCAAGTTATGACATATGACATAGTAGGCCCATGACGAACCTATCCATAGGCTTTACTTTCCTGCAAATTATAAATTTTTACTGCAAAGGATACTAAAGTTTCAGGTGCAGGAACGAGAAGGCATGCCAGGTATGCTTTTTATAAGTTTATAATATCTTTTTTTCTGTACTTCCTTTACTTTACTTTTTTTGACTACAAGCTAGTATGTTAAGTAACAATGTCACCCTGCATGAAAACCAGAACTTTTAGGATAGTTGAACCGCGCTTTACAATCTCTGTATATGCAAGAACTTATGAAGTTATATTTATATATATTTATAATAATTTTGTAAAGTCACAATTTCAAACGCAAGTATACGTATCGTTTTAAGTAATACAGGGCTCTATTGGAGTCCTGGTTATCGATCCTACAGGGAAGATTAATTGAAGGAATTTAATAGATTTTCAAATTAAAAGTAATTATAATTTTATTTCTTTTTAAAATTGAGATTTTAAGTTTAATGAAATTCCTACTAAATGTAAGTAAAGCAGCAATAAAGTAAAGATTAATACAAGTATAAATAAAACAACTTTCACCTTTTCAACTAATCCAAGATTTTTCAAAATAATTATCATTCGTGGAGAACTTGAGATTATGGTATTGGGCCAAATAGAAGCTTTTCTATTCTTTACCTTCGCTTGATATTATAAAGAACATTGGCTAATCTATAGATTGGTTCAAGATATATTATTAGTAGAATGGGTTAATCTAGGCTCACACTTCTAGATGTCCAAGGGTGGCTATGGTCGGCCCTACTAGTGACCCGTTCCCTTTCTATAAACCAAATTATTAGAATTTAGTCTGTCACTCTAAAAACTAATCAATTCTTCGCCCAATAAACAATATCTCCCCATTTATTTGCACTTCACCTTGAAAAACCCGCTCAAGGCCTTCGATTACCCAAGGATTCATGTGATATCTACTAGTTAAGAACTCATCTCCGGATAGGTCTCAGAATTCTTCAACAGGTTTTAACAATTTAAATGGCCAAATTAAAAAGTAAATTAAGATTAGATAATAATATCATCGCAATAAATTTAAATGTTTTAAGTTAAGTTCTCTAACAAAATCAAATTATCTTATTATCTTTTCATAGTTGAAAGGATAAATAAAAGTAACTACTCATGACACATTGAATTCACACAACAAAATATATTTATAAAACTTTGAACCAAGTTACAAATACTTATCTGAATGTTCCTTCAAGTGATCCTTTGACTCCTACTGACTCCAATGCAAGGTACAAGACTTCAACAGCAACAACACTTACAAACTCTCACTTACTACTCAAGGAATTGAGTAGTAACACTCAAAATAACTAAAATAAACTCACTAAATATTTAAAAAAAATATGGTGGCTCTCTAAATCTATCTCCGGATGCTGGAGATCGAGGGGGGCATTGTTCTCTGTAGAAATGTCTCCTATTTATAGAGCTTCAAAAATGACCAGGGGTTGCTTAAGGCACCTCTTCAAAATTCGTCCAAATTCAATGAATCTTCTAGAAAGTAACTGTGGTGGCTAGGCATCGGGATCTGGCACCTAGGTGCCAGAGTCTGTGACCAAGTCTTCGCACCTCTTCACTTTGGATCACACCTTTTCGCCGCTTAACTGTTTTCCTGTGTCCAGATGCATTGTATCACATGTCCTATGTATTAGGAGTAACTTCTAGTCTTCTAGAAGGTCTGATAACCGTTTAACACCGTCATAATAGCCCAAAGTTGTCAAAAATCTTATCTGCTTTAGTATCAAACTGGCAAGTAGGCGCCGGATTCTGGCGCCTAGGCACCAGACCTATAATTTCGGCAACTTTGCTTTTTAGCTCTATTTTTGCTCCTTTTTGCTCCTTTTTCCTTATTGAAATCTTTTTTCATCACCTATATCCAAAAACATAAAAATACCTTTCATTAAAGCATAATATTCTTAAAAATTGAATCATAAATAAGGCATAAAAATATGTACTTTTTAAGTGGATCAAATTCCCCCAAACTTAAACGTTACTTGTCCTCAAGTAACCCTTTTTATTACATAAAATGTTTAACATCTGGAATGAAGTTTAAATAATTAAGATTCCTTGTAATTTTTGGTTTTATAAATGCTTTAGCAAATAATTAACCAAAGTTCACTAAGTAAGGTTAATTTTAAGAATTTAAAGAATACTTAACTACCAAATCGTAAGACTTTAAAATTTTCATTTATTTCAAGAATAATTGTAATTTATCATATTAAGGTCACATAGATAATTTATAAAAAAAAAGATTTTCATGAAATTTTTTTTCTAGTAAGGATATTTGTACATAAAAATTAAGTTAAAAATGTAATTAGTTTTCTTCCTATAAGATAATTCAAGTGAAGCCAATTTTTTATTTGGCATCTCCTCAAGCTTCTCCTCACATTTCTTTTTTTGCTCTTTTCTTCTCTCTTTTTTTTTCTTCTTTTTAAGGATATTTTTCAATCCTCAATTTTTTTTTAATTTGTGAGGATTACTATATCTGGATAGCCTGTTAATAATTTTGAACTTCACTATCCTTAACTTATATTTAAAAACTTATACATTTTTACTTAATAAATATGACTTTCATAATAAGTATTTTTCAAAAATTATTTTAGTCTTTTCTTTTTCAAGTAATAATCTTGATTCCTTAGTATTTTAAAAACACAATTCCCTTTACTATAAATAGAAAAATTTTTAATCTTATTATTCTTTAAGTTAAATAATTCTATTCTTAAAATCAATCAAAATTATTAAAATTTTAGTTAAGTTTACTAAATTATTTATAAATTCAAAAATTTATGTAATCTTAAATAAATTTTTCATTCCTTATGTTATGTTAATATTTTTTTAAAGAAAATATTAGTACATTAAGGACAAATAATATTTAAATTTTAAAGAATTTTCCCTTCACCCAAACTTCAGTTTTGATATAAACATAAATCATGAAAATTTCTAAAGTTTGAAAGAAAGAATATCATATTTTTACCAGGAATTTTTCTAAGTATATGAAAAATAATCTAGAAAGGAAAATTTTATTTCTACACATACTTTTTATGAATATAAAAGAAAGGTCTAAGCATATATAGAAAAAATTTTAGTAAGCAGGATTGATTTCTACAAATTTTTTTTTAATAATTCTTTAAACAAAAAATAACTAAACTAAACAGGCGTTCTGATCACTATATTAACACATAAATATAACATCTCATTACAGAAATAAACTTTAACAATCCAACAATCATCAAAACATCAATAAGTGTTTCAGAACAATGCATCAAACATAAAAACAAACAAATGATCACACACATGCAAAACTAGCCCATAACATAAATAATACAAATACACAATCCTAAAATCTAATCATCACTAGTAGTCTCCTCATCCTCATCATCATCAAAGGAAAAATCTACATTCTTGTTCTAGATATCAAATGGTGAGAATCTAGGGCAGGTCGGGAACTAAACTAAAAGATCACCTTTAGGAATCTAACAAGAGACTCAGAATATTCTGCATCATAATCACTCTTCCTCTAGGTGTACTCAGAAAGATGATCCAATTTCAAGTCTATAGTATCGACTCTACACTGGGTCAACAGTAGCATATTCCGCTGCTCTATAAATTTCTCATGCATATTCTCCCAAAAACTAGATGGTGGCTCAGCAACAGAAGTAGATGGTCCTAATGTAGAAGGTCTACAGAAGTAGGTAATGAACTAGAGGGTGCGGTAGAACTCTTACCTCGAAGTCGATCATAAATACTGACACTTTCTCGTCAAATGGGCTTTGTAGACTCGAGCTTCTCCTCGAAAGCTCAGCGAACAACTCCAAGCACTTTCACACAGAGAATAAATCAGAGATGGGAATCCTAATCCCACAGCAGTGCTAGAACGAGCAGTGGCCTCTACAGAATTATAAATAATACTCCCAACATCAATCGACTTCCTCTCCTGTATGCAGTAGTTGAGGATAGCTCTGTCCTTGGTAACCTCACCCAAATGGATGGATGGAAGGAGGCAAACATAAATAAAGTAATGCCATGCCTTAGAAACACCATTTAGCTTAGAAGATGAAAAATTTACCCATTTTTCATTCCGAATCTTCCAAGCTCCAGTACCATCTGTCAAGTATGCAATAATCATCTCTAAATCTCCATTAGATAGAGATAATCCAGAATAGCACTCGATGTTTGGTGGCAGGCTGTAGAAAATGTTGATTCTCTCTAGAGTAAATCCTATTCCAACTCCTTTAACGAAGATCTCGTAATCTTCTGCATCCAAGAAATTTACATAAAATTCCCTGATGACAAGGATAACAGCAACAACAGTGAAGTAACTGAATGGTTGCCAGTTCAGTGCAACCATCATATCTTCAATCCTTCCACCAAGATTGTAGAAACTCCTATCTGAGATTAACTTTCTTTTCGTAGCAAAATCATTGTAACAAAAATGTGTTGCGGAAGTGGCAAACTTGGTATGATAGAAATTTTCTCGTTCTTTCCCTCGCTTAGATTTTTGAGCCATCTAAAATTAAGAGAAAGATAACACAAAATAAATTAAAGGATAAAAAAAATAAGCTTATTTAAGCTTTTAGAAACTTAAATAAAGCTTCAAATCCATGGATTAAGCTCCAAAAATAAAAATTTTTTGATTTTGCTCAAAAGTTGAAAGATCCATGGTGGAAACAAAAAATAAATTTATTAGAAGGTAGATCTGACCTTGAGATGAAGAAATCGAGTGATTCCAAGCTCAAAAACTCAAAAATTCGGCCTAAAAATGGATCCCTAAAGTTGATTTTTGCAAAAAAGGGAAGAAGAAGGGAGCTTAGGCGTCGTTAATGGCGTCGGTGGGTTTAAAAACCCAATTTTCGGGTGCAGATTGAACCGGCACTTAGGCGCCGAGTTTTGGCGCCTAGGCGCCAGACTCACATTTCCAAAAATTAGATTTAAATATTGTATTTCCACCAAAACTTAACAAATTCGACTTCTAATTACTCACATGAGAGTATTACTCCAATTTCTAACTTCCAAACATTTACACAAACAATTAAAATGATAGAATAGATCCAACATTCAAACACAAGATATAATCAAAATTTTCAATTTTATTTCACATTTTTTCCATTCCAAGCTCAAGAAATTCCAGAAAAATATTATAACAAGGTTCATCACTATATAAACAACACAAACAACACAAATTCAAAGCAAATTCACAATCAAACAACACACTTTGAACAATGAAAGCAAACACACAAACTAAATATTCGACTCACTAGAACATGACTCAATCACACCTAGAACACATCAAAGATCTATTCATCTCCAAACTTTGCATTTCCATCCCTCTCATAATGAAGTTCGTTTGGCCCGCATGGATAGAAAACCAACGCCCTTGGAAATTCTAAAGTCGTATTCTCATCAACTCATTTGTTCTTCGCATACATCGCTACTTGAGAATCTTGATAGGCCACCATATGATCGAATTGAAGCTTCGTCTGCCATTCCAAGTGCTCGATTTGGTGATACATCTCATGCAAACGATTCCCAAAGCTTAGCAATTCCGCCTTAATCTTATCTAAATGACTAAACAAATTTTCCAAGCTTACAACAATAAATCCATTGAAATAAGGTTGAGGATCTTTAGAAGACTTATCTTTTATTGCATTGCCATGATCTCCTCTCTCCATTGCTTCCAAACTTCTCTTTTTTTTTCCAAAATGAATTGTTCTAGTCGAAAATAGGGTTGCTTAGGGATTGGGGACGAAGGTAGGGAAATTTATAAGAAGACTTCATGTGAAAAATTGAAGATTTTCGGTTTTTGCACAAACAGTAACTGGGGCGCTTAGGTGCCGAAATCTGGTGCCTAGGCGTCGGACCATCGATACACATGGGTTATGCTGGCACTTAGGTGCCAAGTTTGGGCCCCTAGGTGCCTGAACCACGTTCGACTCTGTTTCTCCTATCGTCAAATTTATAAAGTTTCGGTCTTAAAATAGGTCTATTAAAATGGTGTGATCAACACACAAACATCGATTAAGATAAATTCAAATCACAAACAATCACAATGATAATATATGGGTTGCATCCCACAAAGTGCTAGGTTTAACGTCATCAGCTTGACCTAATCAGTTATATTAATCCGGTAGACTCAGTTCGTAAGCCTCCTTATAAATCGGTTTCATTTATCCCATATAAGGATTCAGTCTTAATCCGTTAACTTTAAATATTTTTTCCTTCTTGGGATCTTTGATATCCACAGCTCCATAAGGGTATACTTTCTCAATAATAAATGGTCCCATCCATTTAGATTTTAATTTTCCAGGAAAAAGTCTTAAACGAGTATTAAATAATAATACTTCTTGTCCAGGCTCAAATATTTTTCTTGAAATCTTTTTATCATGCAATTTCTGCATTCTTTTCTTATAAATCTTTGCATTTTCATAGGACTCATTTCTTATCTCTTCCATTTCATTCAGTTGTAACAGTTGTTTCTCTCCTGCAGCATTCAAATCATAATTAAACCTCTTTATCGCCCAGTAAGCTTTATGTTCCAGTTCAACAGGTAAGTGACAATGTTTACCATAAACTAACCGATAAGGTGACATTCTTATAGGTGTCTTATACGCTGTTCTATAAGCCCATAATGCAGAATCAAGTCTATCATCCCAGTCAGTTCATTAAGAATTAACAGTCTTTTCTAATATTCTTTTAATTTCTTTCTTTGATACTTCAGTCATTCCACTTGTTTGTAGGTGATAAGCAGTTGCAATTCTATGTTTAATTCTAAATTTTTCTACTAATGATTGAATTCTTATATTTTTGAAATGACTTCCCCCATCTGTGATAATTACCTTTGACATTCTAAATCTTATAAAATTCATTTTCTTTAAACCTTTTGAAACACTTTTGGAATCACAGTTAGGTAAAGCTACAGCTTCAATCCACTTTGCAAAATAATCAACTACTAATAAAATATAAATCTTTCCTGATGATGGTATAAAAGGTCCCATAAAGTCTAAACCCCATATATCAAAAATCTCAATTTCTAATATATAGCTTAGAGGCATTTCATCTTTTCTGGATATCTTTCCCATTCTTTAACATCGATCACAAGTTTTCACATAATATCCAACATCTTTGAATAGTGTAGGCCAATAAAATACAGAATTTAAAATTTTAAACACAGTTTTATCCACTCCAAAGTGTCCTCCAAATTTAGAATCATGACATTTTTGAATAATTGCAAAAGTTTCTTCATAAGGTACACATCTTCGAATCACAGAATCTCTGCCTATTTTAAATAAATGAGGATCTTCCCAAATATATAGTTTAGAATCATTCTTAAATTTCTTAATATATTTATTATTCAATCCATATGGTAAAATTTTGCTAACCAAATAGTTAACTATATCTGCATAGCAAAGCATTTGTAATCCTTGAATAACATATAACTGTTCATCAAGGAATTTCTCATTTATGTTTTCTTCAAAAATCTTCTCATTATTATTTTTAATTCTTGATAAATGATCAACAATTTAGTTGTCAGCTCCTTTTCTGTCCACTATTTGAAAATCAAATTCTTGTAAAAGTATAACTCATCTTATCAATCTAAGTTTAACATTGTTTTTAGACGTTAAGTGCTTAATAGCAGAATGATCAGTATGTACGATACATTTGGCCCCAACAAGATAAGGTCTAAATTTATCAAAGGCATATACTATTACCAAGAGCTCTTTTTACAGTAGTAGTGTAATTTATTTGAGTTTCATTAAGAGTTTTGTTAGCATAATATATAACTTTGAAAATTTTCTCATGTTTTTGTCCCAATACAGCTCCAATTACATAATCACTTGCATCACACATTAATTCAAAAGGTTTACTCCAATCAGGTGCAATAATGATATGTGCAGTAATTAATTTTTCTTTTAAAATATTAAAAGCATTCAAACAATCTTCATTAAATTCAAACTTAGCTTCTTTTTCTAATAAATGACAAAGAGGTTTAGCAATCTTAGAAAAATCCTTTATATATCTTCTGTAAAATCCACCATGACCCAGAAAACTTCTCACATCAGTAACAGTAGTAGATGGTTGAAGTTCAATAATAATTTTCACTTTTGTCTGATCAACTTCCATCCCTTTTTGTGAAATTTTATGTCCAAGTACAATTCCTTTTGTGACCAAAAATTGACATTTTTCCTAGTTTAGAACCAAATTTGATTCTTCACATCTTTTAAAAACTTTTGTTATATTTTCCAAGCAAGACTCAAAGAAGTTCCAAATACTGAAAAATATTCCATAAATACTTCAATTCCTTTTTCAATTAAATCACAGAATATTGACATCATACATCTCTGAAAAGTTGCAAGTGCATTACATAAACCAAAAGACATTCTTCTAAAGGCAAATGTTCCATAAGGACTTGTAAATGTTGTTTTCTCTTAGTCCTCAGGGGCAACGGGTAATTGATGATAACTAGAATATCCATCCAAAAAATAGAAATATGAGTGTCCAACTAATTTATCCAGCATCCGATCCAAGAAAGGTAAAGGAAAATGATCCTTTCTAGTGGTATTGTTTAATTTTTTATAATCGATGCAAATTCACCATCCGGTAACTTGTCTTGTAGGGATTAATTCATTATTATCATTAACAATGACAGTTACTCCTCCTTTCTTCAAAACACAATGAATAGGACTTACCCATTGACTATCCGAAATAAGATAAATAATTCCAGCATATTATCATTTTAAAATCTCTTTTTTAACAACCTCTTTCATAATTGGATTCAATCTTCTTTGAGATTCAATAGTAGGTTTATAATTTTCTTCCATTAAAATCCTATGCATATAGATTGAAGGACTTATTCCTCTTATATCTGCAATAGTCCAACCAAAAGCTTTCTTATAGTTCTTCAGAACTCCTATTAATTTTTGTTCTTGATCTTTACTTAGTTTTGAAGATATAATCACACGTAAATTTAATGAATTTCTAAGAAATGCATACTTTAAATGTGCATGTAACATTTTTAATTCCAGTTCAGGGGCTTTTTCAATTGAGGATAAAAGTATATCGTTTTTAGTCGTGTCTAAAATTTTCCAATTATCATGAATATAATGATTTTCTTCAAATAAATTTTCTTCATTCACTTCTTCAATTTCTTCAGTTAATGACTCATTATATAACATAGATTCATTATTTTTTTCTTTAGAAATGATTTTACATTTTTCTTGATAATGCTTTTCAATTATATAATCAAAAATATCCATTCGATAACATTTTTCTTTGTTGAAATACCTCATTGATTTCAGAACATTAAATGTTATCTCTTGATCATTAACTCTCATTGTTAATTCTCCATTTTACACATCAATCATAGCATTTCTGGTAGCTAGAAAAGGTTTCCCTAAAATAATAGGTATTTCTTTATCTTCTTCTATATCCAGTACAATGAAATCCATAGGGAAGATAAATTTATCCACTTTAACAAGAACATCCTCTATAACTCCTTTAGGATAAGTAATAGATCGATTAACTAACTGAAGGGTTACAGTGGGGGGGAGAAATCTCTCCTAAATCTAACCCTCGAAAGATAGAAAATGGTATATAACACATAAGGTTAGATTTAAAACTTGCTCCTAAATCACATAAGGCTTTTCCACAAAATTTTTCTCCAATAGCACATGGTATAGTAAAACTTCTAAGATCTTTAAGCTTCTAAGGTAGTTTCTTTTTAATTATTGCACTACATTCTTCACTTAATGCAACAGTTTCATAAGCTTCAAATTTCCTTTTCTTGCTTAAAATATTCTTCATAAATTTTGCATAACTTGGCATTTGTTCCAAAGCTTTAGCAAAAGGAATGTTAATGGTAAGTTTCATAAAAATCTCAAAGAACTTAGAAAATTGATGGTCAAGTGGCCCGATATAAATATATGCGTACTAAAATCTTCTTCCCTGACAACGGTGCCAAAAAATTGTCCCGAAGTCCTTTGAAGATCAACGTACTAATTAATGCTTTCAAAAATATATGTTATAAATAATAATAGTGACTAGTGTATATAAATATAATTTTATGGAAAATATTTTACACACTAGGGGTTCTACGCAAGTATACGTATCGTTTCAAGTAATATAGGGCTTTGAAACAAAGACCCCAGTATCATTTCCACGAGGAGAGAGTTATAGATCTTTAAATATTTTTATTTTAAAGTATTTCTTTTATAATTAAAAATAAAATATCTTTAATTTACTAGATGCAATAATAAAGCAAAAATAAAATAATTGATGTAAATAACAATAAGAAAGCAACTTTCTCCCTTTCAATTAATCCAAGATTTTCTAAGATAATGATAATATTCATGGAGAATATAAATTTATGGTATTGTGCCAAATAGAAGCATTCATATTCTTTAACCTTTCGATCCAGTGCAAAGAACATCAGCTAGCCTATAGATCACGTCCGGATGTATTGTTAGTAGAATGTGTTAATCTAGGCTCGCACTACTAGATGTCCAAGGGTAGCTATGGTCGGCCCTACTAGTGACCATTTCCTTTTCTATAAATCAAATCATAAGATTTTAGTCTGTCACTCTAAAAACTTATCAATTCTACGCCCAATATATAACATCTTCCTATTTATTTGCACTTCACCTTGAATAACCCGCACAAGGCCTTCGACTACCCAAGGATTCATGTGATATCTACAAGTTAAGAATTCATCTCCTTCTAGTTTCAAAACTCTTCAACAAGTTTTAACAATTTAAATGACCAATTTAAATAGTAAATTAAGAACCGGTATTAATATCATCACAATGTTTTGAAAATATATGATTTTTAATTCTCCGACGAATTTTGTATTATCTTATTTATCTTTTCATAATTGAAAGGAGAAAGTAAAGTAACTACTCAAAACACATTGAAATTAAATAACAAAACATAATAAATAAACTTTGAATCAAAATAAAAATACTTATCTTAGATGTTTCTCCTATTGAACTTCTGATTCCTACTGACTCCACAACGCAATGAACTACAGATGCACCAACTCTTTCAAACTCTAAATATAAACTCTAAAATAAACTCACTAATTTATGAAGAAAAGTAAAAAGGTGGCCCTAATGTGATCTCTCTAATTCTCTCTCTAGATTGTACTCTAGATAGGCGGGTAGATGGGGCGTTTTTCTCTGAAGGAATACCCTCCTATTTATAGGCTTCAAGGGTTGCCTCAAGGCACCTCTTCAAAATATGTCCACATTCAATGAATCTTCTAGAAGGTGTGTCTGGCGCCTAGGCGCCGAAATCTGGCGCCTAGGCGCCGGACACCGCGTCCAGCTCTTCGCACCTATTCACTTTGGATCGCACCTCTTAGCGATTAAAACAGTTTTGAAGCGTCCAAATACATTGTATCACATGTCCAATAAACCAGGAACAAATGCCAGTCTTCTAGAAGGTCCAATAACTGCTCACAACGTCAAAATAACCGCTAAAAAGTCGTCAAAAACTTAACAATTTTCTGTATCGAGCTGACGCTTAGGCGCCGGACTCTGGCGCCTAGGCGCCAGGCCAGTAATTTCGATAATTTTGTATTTTGGATCTATTTTTGCTTATTTTTGCTCCTTTTTGCTCCTTTTTCATATTTTTCTCCTTCTTGAACATTTTTGCAACACCTACATCCAAAAACACAAAATTACCTTTCATTAAAGCATAAAATCCTTAAAATTTAATAAAAATCAAGGCATAAAAATATGTATTTTTTTCTTGGATCAAAATCTCCCAAACTTAAACGTTACTTGTCCTCAAGTAACCATTTTTACTATATAAAATGTATAACATTTGGAATTAAAAGGTAAATATTTAAGACTCCTTATGATTTTTGATTTTATAAAGGCTTTAGTAAATCATTAACCAAATTTCACTAACTAAGTTTAATATTAAGAATTTAAAGAATATTCTAACTACCAAATCATAAGAATTCAAAAATTTTTTATTCATTTCAAAAATAATTGTAGTTTATTATATTAAGATCACATAAATTATTCATAAGAAAAAGATCTTCCTGAAATTCTTTTCTAATAAAAATACATGCATAAAAATTAAGTAATATATGTAATCAGTTTTCTTTTTATAAGTTAATTTAAGTGAAGCCAATTTTTTATTAGGCATTTTCTCAAGCTTCTCCTCTCTTTTTTTTTTAAAGAGAGGATTACTGTATCTGGATAGCCTGTTAATGGTTTTGAAATTCACTATCCTTAACTTATATTTTCAAACTTATACATTTTCACTTAATTATTATAACATAAATAGATTTCAAAAAGAATTTCAATCTATTCTTTTTTGAGTTATAATTTTTGATTTCTTAATACTTCTAAAATTCAATTATCTCTACTATGAATAGAAAAATTTCTTAATCTTATTCTTCTTTAAGTTGAATATTTCTATTCTTAAAATCAATCAAAGTTATTAAAATTTTTGATTAAGTCCACTAAATTATTTATAATTTAAAAAATTGAAGTGATCTTAAATAGATTCTTCATTCCTCATGTTATGTTAAAAAATATTTATTTTAAAAAAAATATTAGTTCTTAAAGGACAAATAAAATTTAAATTTGAATGTATTTTCCCTTTCCCCCAAATTTAAGTTTTGGTCTATCATGAAATTTTTTTTTTAAAGTATGAGAGAAAGAAAAACATAATTTTTAAAAAGGAATTTTTATAAGTATGTAAAAAAACATTCTAGACAGAAAAATTTACTTCTACACATGCTTTTATGAATAATACTGAAATAATGAAGCATGTATAAAAGTAAGCAGGCTCATTAGTAATTAAATTAAATGACTATACTACTTATAATAACAGAAATAGAATAAAAATACTAACTACTAAACATTAGGTTGAAACAGAAATAAACATAAATTTATCCAAATTTCAATCTTAAACACAATATATTAAAAATACTTTAACAACAGTCTCAACACCCAACAATCCACACAAAGTACATAAACAAATCTAAACTAGCAAACAACAAACAACAATCAATACTAGCAAACAAACTAATCTAACAACAGACTTAGCACAACTCAGAGGTAAATCAAGCCACTAATCACTGTCTGTAGCCTCATCATCGTCATTATCACCAAAAGAAAACTCAACATCCTTTGCATCAACATATGGTGAGAAACTAGGAAAGGTAGGAAACTGAACATCATGCTCTCCCTTCAGGATACTAACGAGAGCTTCATCATACTCAGCATTGTAACTACTCTTCCTCTGGCTATACTCAGATAAATGATCAATTTTCTTATCAATAGATTCAACTCTGCAGTGAGTTTCAAATAACTCATGCTGCTGCTCTATAAACTGATCATGCATCGATTCCCAAAAACTAGATGGTGGCTCAACAGTAGAAGTAGAAGGTCTGGAAGTGGAAGGTCTACCTGAAGTGTGTGCAGAAGTAGAAGGAGCGGTCGATCTCTTCCCTCGAAGATGATCATAGATGCTAACACTCTCCTGCCCAATTGGCTTGGTAAACTTCAGCTTCTCCTCAGAAATATCAGTAGTGACTCCATTGCTAACACATAAAGAATAGATCAAATATGGGAATCCCAGTCCCACAGAAGTGCTGAATCTAGCAGTAGACTCCATAGAATCATAAATAATATTGCCAACATCTATCAACTTCCTCTCCTGAATGCAATAGTTTAGAATAGCTCTTTCTCTGGTAACTTCACTCAGGTGGTTGGAAGGTAGAAGTCTAGCAGAAATAAAATAATGCCAAGCCTTTGAAACACCATTTAGCTTAGAAGATTTGAAGTTTACCCGTTTTTCATTCCGGATCTTCCAGGCTCCAGTGCCGTCAGTCAAACAAGCAATAATCATATCAAGATCTCCCTCAGATGGAGATAATCCAGAATAGTGGCACTCGATGGTAGGTGGCAGTCCATAAAACACATTGATCCTCTCCGGAGTAAATCCTACTCCAATACCTCTGACGAAGACTTCGTAGTCTTCCGCATCTAAAAGTTAGCATAAAATTCGCGAACGACTGGAATAACAGCAACATCAGTGAAATAACGGAATCGTTGCCAGTTGTGCGCAATGATTGTGTTCTCGATCATTTCACCCGGATTGTAAAAGCTTCGCTCCGAGATAAACTTTCTCGATGTCACAAATTCGTGATATCGAAAATGCGTTGCCATAGTCGCAAACTTGCTACTGTCAAAATTTTCTCATCCCTTTCCTCGCTTAGATTTCAGTGTCATCTAAATGTGAAAGAAAACAAGAACAAATTTAGGAATCAAATATTTAAACTCTTTTTAAGTTTAAGAAACTTAAAATAAGTTTAAAAATCCAAATAGAATACCTAAAAATCAAAATTTTTCTCAAAATTTTGGTTTTTAGCAAAACATAGGAAAAACTATGGTGAAAATCGAAAATAAATGGATTAGAGTGTAGATCTGACCTCGAGATGAAGAAATCAAGTGATTTTGTGCCCAAATACTTGATATTTTGACCTCAAAATGGATCTAAGAGGTGTATTTTCACGAAAATGGGGAAGGAGATGAAGCTTAGGCGTCATCCATGGCTAATGGGGTTTATATGGTGTTTTTCGGGTAAGCAGGCCGAACCAGCGTTTACGCTTTGAATTCTGGCGCCTAGGCGCCAGACTCGCCTTTCACAAAAATCACTCTAAAAATTTTATTTTCCACCAAAATTCATAAATTCAACTTCCAATTACTCATATTAGAGTAGGGCTTCAGTTTCTAACTTCCAAAACATTTTTCAAAAATTTTAAAAAATTAAATATTAAATCCACCAATCAAACACAAGTTTTAAATCAAACTCCTCTAATTTCCATTTATAATCTTCAATATTGGCTCAATACACTTCAGATAAGTATAATATAATGATTCAAGTCCTAACGCACAATCAAACAACACAATTTGAAAACAAATACAACACACATTGAATATGAAAGCAAATACACAAACAAACACACACGATTCACTAAATCGATACAACGACTCACTAGATAAATCACGATCTCACCAAATCACTATCTAATTTCCATTATCTTGGCAAGGAAAACTATTCAGACCACTTGGGAAGAACACTAATGCTCTTGGAAAATCCGTAGCCATTTTCTCGTCGATCCAATTGTTCTTCGCATACATCTTTACTTGAGCATCTTGATAAGCCGCTAGATGATCAAATTGAAGTTTCGCTCGCCATTCCGGATGTTCAATCCGATGATACATCTCATGAAGGCGATCTCCAATGCTTTTGAAATCGCTTCAAATTTATCAAGATGACTAGAAATTTTCTCCAAACTTACGACGATGAAACCATTGAAGTAGGGTTGAGGATCTTTTGGACCTTTGTCTCTAGCCTCTTCTCCAAGATTTCTCCTCTTCATTTCTTCAAAAATTCTCTCTAATCTCTCAAGAATGCAGTGTATGGGTTGAAATAATGATTGCATAGGGATTGAGGACGAAGATGGGTTAATTTAAAGGTGAAAATCGTGTGAAAAACTGAAAATTTTCGGTTTTTACATGACCCAGTAACCGTAGCGCTTAGGCGCCGAACCCATCGACACACAGCTTATTCTGGTGCTTAATCACTGAATTCTAGCGCCTAGGTGCCGGAATCATGTTCGACTCCATTTCGCCTAACGTCAAATTTCAAGGTTTCGTTCTCCAAAAATTGGTAAATTATAATGATAAGATCAAAATAATCTCAATAACACAATTATACATAATTTCAATGAAGGTTAACTTGATCTCCTTTTTACTCACATATGAAATGGAGTGATCTAAAGTCCAAACTTTATATATTTCAAGATAATTTTTAATTTTTTTTAAGTTATATAAAATTAGTCAAGACGGAGGCATAACCATACATTAAAAATGTAAAAATACACTAAAAATAAAATCTATGGGTTGCCTCCCATATAGCTCTTGGTTTAATGTCGTCAGCCCAACCAAAGTAATTCTTTAATCAGGTTGACTTAATTCATAAGCCTCTTTATAAAACTTTTTAATGTCTCCCAAATGAGGCTTTAATCTTATTCCATTAAATTTAAAAAATTTTCCCGTTTTGGGGTCTTTAATATCCACAGCTCCATATTGGTATACTTTTCAATTATATATGGTCCTATCCATTTTGATCTCAATTTTCTAGGAAAAAGTCTTAAACGAGTATTAAATAGTAATACTTCTTGTCCAGGCTCAAATATTTTCCCTAAAATCTTTTTATCATGTAATACCTTCATTTTCTCTTTATAATTTTTTGCATTATCATATGATTCATTTCTTATTTCATTCATCTCATTTAATTACAATAATCATTTTTCTCTTGCAGTATTCAAATCAGAATTAAACTCCTTTATCGCCCAATAAGCTTTATGTTCAAGTTCGACAGGTAAGTGACAGTGTTTTCCAAAAACTAACCGGTAAGGTGACATTCCGATTGGTGTCTTATAAGCTGTTCTATAAGCCTATAATGCAGAATCAAGTTTATCAACCCAATCGCTTCTTTTAGGATTAACAGCCTTCTCTAAAATTCTTTTAATTTCTCTCGTTTGATACTTCAGCCATTCCACTTGTTTGTGGGTGATATGCAGTTGCAATTTTATGTTTGATTCCAAATTTTTGCAGTAATGATTGAATTCTTATATATCTAAAATGACTTCTACCATCTGTGATAATTACCTTAGGCATTCCAAATCTTAAAAAAATCATCTTCTTTAAAAAATTAAATACACTTTTGGAGTCACAATTAGGCAAATCTACAGCTTCAATCCACTTTGAAACATAATCAACTGCAAATAAAATATAAATTTTTCTAGATTATGGTACAAATGGTCCCATAAAGTCTATACTCCATATATCAAAAATTTCAACTTCCAATATATAGTTTAAAGGCATTTCATCTTTCTTGGATATATTTCCCATTCTTTGACATCGATCACATGTTTTAACATAATGTCTCACATCTCTGAATAAAGTAGGCCAATAAAATCCTGAATTTAAAATTTTAAATGTAGTTTTATCTACTCTAAAGTGTCCTCCAAAATCAGAATCATGACATTTTTTAATAATAGCAAAAGTTTCTTCATTAGGTACGCATTTTCGAATTATAGAATCTCTTCCTAATTTAAATAAATGAGGATTTTCCCTAATATAATATTTAACATTATTTTTAAATTTCTTAATAAATTTTTCATCCAATCCATAAGGTAGAATATTGCTAACTAAATAGTTAACTATATCTGCATACCAAGGTGTTTGGTATCCTTGAATAACATATAAATTTTCATCAGGAAATTTATCATTTATATTTTCTTCAGTAATAACATCATTTTTAACTCTAGATAAATGATCAGCAATTTGGTTGTCCGTTTCTTTTCTATCCACTATTTGAAAATCAAATTCTTGTAGAAGTAAAACCCATCTTATGAGTCTAGGTTTAGCATCCTTTTTTGACATTAGATATTTAATAGTGGAATGATCAGTATGAACTATGCATTTAGTACCAAGAAGATAAGGTCTAAATTTATCAAAGGCATATATTATAGCTAGAAGCTCTTTCTCAGTCGTAGTGTAATTTCTTTGAGTTTCAATAAGAGTTTTACTAGCATAATATATAACTTTGAAAATTTTCTCATATTTTTGTCCCAATACAGCTCCAATTGCAAAATCACTTGCATCACACATTAATTCAAAAGATTTATTCCAATTAGGTGCAATAATGATAGAAGCGCTTATTAATTTTTCTTTTAAAATATTAAAAGCATTAACACGATCTTTGTTAAATTTAAATTTAGCATCTTTTTCCAATAAATGACAAAGAGTTTTAGCAATTTTAGAAAAATCCTTTATATATCTTCTATAAAATCCAAGCATGACCTAGAAAACTTCTCACATCGTAATAAGTAGTAGGTGGTTGTAATTCGAAATAATTTTCACTTTTGCTTGATCTACTTCCATCCCTTTTTGTGAAATCTTGTGACCAAGTACAATGCCTTCGTGACCATGAATTGACATTTTTCCTGCTTAAGAACTAAGTTTGTTTCTTCACATCGTTTCAGAATTTTGGAAATATTTTCCAAACAAGATTCAAAAGAAGTTCCAAAAACTGAAAAATCGTCCATGAATATTTCAATTCCTTTGTCAATCGAATCACAAAATATTGACATCATACATCTTTGAAAAGTTGCAGGTGCATTACATAAACCAAAAAACATTCTTCTAAAGGCAAATGTTCCATAAGGACTTGTAAATGTTATTTTCTCTTGGTCCTTAGGAGCGACAGGTAATTGATGATAACCAAAATAAAATAGAAATTTGAGTGTCCAGCTAATTTATCAAGCATTTGATCCAAGAAAGGTAAAGAAAAATGATCCTTTCTAGTGGCGTCATTTAATTTCTTATAATCAATGCAAATTCGCCATCCATTAACTTGTCTTGTAGGAATTAGTTCATTTTTATCATTGACAATGACAGTTACTCCTCCTTTCTTTGGAACACAATGCATAGGACTTACCCATCAGCTATCCGAAATAGGATAAATAATACCAACATCTAACCATTTAACAATTTCTTTTTTAACAACCTCTTTCATGATAGGATTTAATCTTCTTTGCGGTTCAATAGTTGGTTTAAAATTTTCTTCCATTAAAATTCTATGCATACAAATGGACGGGCTTATTCCTCTCATGTCAGCAATTGTCCAACCAAATGCTTTCTTATAATTCTTTAACACTCATAACAATTTTTCTTCTTGATCTTTACTTAGCTCAGAAGAAATAATAACAGCTAAAGTTAATGAATTTCCCAGAAATGCATACTTTCTTTGGAACTTTAAATGTGAAGGTAGCCTCAATAATTGATTTTAAAGATCCAATTAGTCCATTATAAAATGTTTGAATAATTAACCAATCAGGTAAAACATGATGAGGACATTTTCTTAATAGATCTTTAAATCTTTCCCAAGTTTCATAAATTGTCTCCTCGTCAAATTGACTAAATGAAGTAATATCATTTCTTAATTTAACAGTTTTAGGAGGAAAATATTTAGCAAAGAATTTTTGTGCCATTTCAGCCCATGTTTTAATAGAACCTCTTGCTAATGAGTTCAGCCACATCTTGGCTTTATCTCTTAAAGAAAAAGGAAAGAGTCTAAGCCTAATAGCATCATCAAAAACATTATTATATTTAAAGGTAGCACAAAGTTCTAAAAAACTAGCAAGGTGTAAATTTGGATCCTCATTTGGTGTTCCACTAAATTGATTGTTTTGAACCATTTGAATAATAGATGGTTTAAGCTCAAAAGAATTAGCATCTACAAGTGGGTATTTGAATACTACTATGAAGTTCATCAACCGTAGGGTTAAGCATAATCCCTTAATGGTTTAAAAACATTTTGATCATTAATTTCAATTGGATTTTGTAAATTGTTATGTAAATTAGTCATTTCTTGAAAATTTTGAATTTGTTTTCCTTTTTAATTCTTCTAACAGCTTCTTTCTAATTCATAATCTAAAGGTAATAATCCTTCGGATCCGTAACTACGCATAAAAAGTCAATTAGCAAGAATTAAAATAAATATTATTATTATATATATGTTTTTTTTATTTTTTTATTTTTATTATATATACTAGTGACCCTCTGCTCTCCCTGGCAATGCAGCCAAAAACTTGACCCGATAGAAATATATGCGTACTAAAATCTTCTTCCCTGGCAATGGTGCCAAAAACTTGACCCGAAGTCCTCTGAAGATCAACGTACTAATTAATGCTTTCAAAAATATATGTTATAAATAATAATAGCAACTAATGTATATAAATATAATTTTATGGAAAATATTTTACACACCAGGGGTTCTACGCAAGTATACGTATTGTTTCAAGTAATATAGAGCTTTGAAACAAAGACCCCAGTATCGTTCCCACAAGGAGAGAGTTATAGATCTTTAAATAATTTTATTTTAAAATATTTCGTTTATAATTAAAAATAAAATATCTTTAATTTACTATATGCAATAATAAAGTAGAAATAAAATAATTGATGTAAATAGAAATAAGAAAGCAACTTTCTCCCTTTCAATTAATCCAAGATTTTCTAAGTTAATGATAATATTCGTGGAGAATATAAATTATGGTATTGTGCTAAATAGAAGCATTCATATTCTTTACCCTTCGATCCAGGTGCAAAGAACATTGGCTAGCCTATAGATTAGGTCCGGATGTATTATTAGTAGAATGGGTTAATCTAGGCTCACACTACTAGATGTCCGAGGGTGGCTATGGTCGGCCCTACTAGTGACCATTTCCTTTTCTATAAACTAAATCATAAGATTTTAGTCTGTCACTCTAAAAACTTATCAATTCTATGCCCAATATATAACATCTTCCTATTTATTTGCACTTCACCTTGAATAACTCGCACAAGGCCTTCGACTACCCAAGGATTCATGTGATATCTACAAGTTAAGAATTCATCTCCTTCTAGGTTTAAAAACTCTTCAACAAGTTTTAACAATTTAAATGGCCAATTTAAATAGTAAATTAAGAACCGGTATTAATATCATCATAATGTTTTGAAAATATATGATTTTTAATTCTCCGACAAATTTTGTATTATCTTATTTATCTTTTCATAATTAAAAGGAGAAAGTAAAGTAACTACTCAAAACACATTGAAATTAAATAACAAAATATAATAAATAAACTTTGAATCAAAATAAAAATACTTATCTTAGATGTTTCTCCTACTGAACTTCTAATTCCTACTGACTCCACAGCAGTAATGAACTACGTATGCACCAACTCTTTCAAAGTCTAAATACAAACTCTAAAATAAACTCACTAATTTATGAAGGAAAGTAAAAAGGTGGCCCTCATATGATCTCTCTAATTCTCTCTCTAGATCGGACTCTAGATAGGGGTAGATGGGGCGTTTTTCTCTCGAAGGAATACCCTCCTATTGATAAGCCTAAGGGTTGCCTCAAGGCACCTCTTCAAAATGTGTCCACATTCAATGAATCTTCCAGAAGGTGTGTTTGGTGCCTAGGCGCCGGAATCTGGTGCCTAGGCGCCGGAATCTGGCGCCTAGGCGCCGGAATCTGGCGCCTAGCCGTCGGACACCGCGTCCAGTTCTTCGCACCTCTTCACTTTGGATCGCACCTCTTCGCGATTAAAACCGTTTTCAAGCATCCAAATACATTGTATCACATGTCTTATAAACCAGGAACAACCGCCGCTCTTCTGAAGGTCCAATAACCGCTCACACCGTCAAAATAACCACCCAAAAGTCGTCGAAAACTTAACAATTTTCTGTATCGAGCTGGCGCTTAGGCGCCGGACTTTGGCGCCTAGGCGCCGCGCCAGTAATTTCGAAAATTTTGCATTTTGGCTCTGCTAAAATTCTAAAAGTTCGCCTCTGCTCTCCCCGGCAACGACACCAAAAACTTGACCCGATAGAAATATATGCGTACTAAAATTTTCTTTCCTGGCAACGGTGCCAAAAACTTGACCCGAAGTCCTCTGAAGATCAACGTACTAATTAATGCTTTCAAAAATATATGTTATAAATAATAATAGAAACTAATGTATATAAATATAATTTTATGGAAAATATTTTACACACCAGGGGTTCTACTCAAGTATACATATTGTTTCAAGTAATATAGAGCTTTGAAATAAAGACCCCAGTATCGTTCTCACAAGGAGAGAGTTATAGATCTTTAAATAATTTTATTTTAAAATATTTCATTTATAATTAAAAATAAAATATCTTTAATTTACTATATGCAATAATAAAGCATAAATAAAATAATCGATGTAAATAAGCAATAAGAAAGCAACTTTCTCCTTTCAAGTAATCCAAGATTTTCTAAGATAATGATAATATTCGTGGAGAATATAAATTTATGGTATTGTGCTAAATAGAAGCATTCATATTCTTTACCCTTTCGATCCAGTGCAAAGAACATTAGCTAGCTTATAGATCGTGTCCGGATGTATTATTAGTAGAATGGATTAATCTAGGCTCACACTACTTAGATGTCCAAGGGTGGCTATGGTCGGCCCTACTAGTGACCCTTTCCTTTTCTATAAACCAAATCATAAGATTTTAGTCCGTCACTCTAAAAACTTATCAATTCTATGCCCAATATATAACATCTTCCTATTTATTCGCACTTCACCTCGAATACCCTGCACAAGGCCTTCGACTACCCAAGGATTCATGTGATATCTACAAGTTAAGAATTCCTCTCCTTCTAGGTTTCAAAACTCTTCAACAAGTTTTAACAATTTAAATGACCAATTTAAATAGTAAATTAAGAACCGGTATTAATATCATCATAATGTTTTGAAAATATATGATTTTTAATTCTCCGACTAATTTTTTATTATCTTATTTATCTTTTCATAATTGAAAGGAGAAAGTAAAGTAACTACTCAAAACACATTGAAATTAAATAACAAAACATAATAAATAAACTTTGAATCAAAATAAAAATACTTATCTTAGATGTTTCTCCTACTGAACATCTAATTCCTACTGACTCCACAGTGTAATGAACTACAGATGCACCAACTCTTTCAAAGTCTAAATACAAACTCTAAAATAAACTCACTAATTTATGAAGGAAAGTAAAAAGGTGGCCCTCATATGATCTCTCTAATTCTCTCTCTAGATTGGACTCTAGATAGGGGGGTAGATGCGGCGTTTTTCTCTGAAGGAATACCCTCCTATTTATAGGCTTCAAGGGTTGCCTCAAGGCACCTTTTCAAAATGTGTCCACATTCAATGAATCTTCCAGAAGGTGTGTCTGGCGCCTAGGAGCCGGAATCTGGCGCCTAGCCGTCGGACACCACGTCCAGTTCTTCGCACCTCTTCACTTTGGATCGCACCTCTTAGCGATTAAAACTGTTTTGAAGCGTCCAAATACATTGTATCACATGTCTTATAAACCAGGAACAACTGCCAGTCTTCTAGAAGGTCCAATAACCGCTGACATCGTCAAAATAAGCACCCAAAAGTCATCGAAAACTTAACAGTTTTCTGTATCGAGCTGGCGCTTAGGCGCCGGACTTTGGCGCCTAGGCGCCAGGCCAGTAATTTCGACAATTTTGCATTTTTGCTCTCTTGTTTCTCCTTTTTGCTCATTTTTTATATTTTTCTCCTTCTTGAACATTTTTGCATCACCTATATCCAAAAACACAAAAATACCTTTCATTAAAGCATAATATCCTTAAAATTTAATAAAAATCAAGGCATAAAAATAGGTATTTTTTTCTTAGATATCAAGCTTATGCTATTTTAATCTTTAAGGAAAAGGTGGCGGTGGTCTTTCAACTTCCACTTCAATTACAGTTTGATCTTTACTTGGGTTTCAATCTCTTCAACCTCTCTTTCTTTTTTAATTTCATTTTGAATTTTTTCTTTTAATTCCTTTCCACTTCTAAGTTGTACAGCTTTTGCTTGTTCATGATCTTTTCCAATTTCTTTTGGATTAATTTTAACGTTGCTAGGAAGTGTTCCTTGAGGTCTGTAATTAATTAAATTAGCAATTTGTCCCATCTGATTCTCAAAATTTCAATTAGCAATGTTTTGACTTTGTACCTTATTACCTAGTTGCTGGATCAATTCTTCTAAAGATAACTTTTTTTGCTGATTGTTAAAACCAGGAGGATAAGTTGGTCTAAAGTTTGAATTTCCTTGATTGTTCCAATTACCGGTTGGATTAACTTGATTATTACTCCATTGTTTATGTCCATTATTCCAATTAAAATTAAAGTGATTTTTCCAACCTAGATTATAATAATTCAAATAAGGGTTATTAGTTTTACTAGCAATAGCTTGCAATGTCTCCATTGTTTGAGAATCATCAAGATTTGCAGAATTATCATTACTTACATGCGACACGTTAATAGCAAAATTATCCAATTTCTTAGATATCACAGCCACTTGTCAAGCTAAAATAGAAAAGGCTTCATTATCTTGAATACTTGCCACTCTTTTAGGATTAATCCTTTCAGAAGGCCATTGAAAATTATTGTTAGTCATTTCTTCAATTAAGGTATAAGTTTCATCAAATGTCTTAGCCATTAAAGAAGCACCAAGCAGTAAGATATCATAATAGATCTAAGTGATCCAATAAGTCTCGTTATAAAATGTTTGGATAATTAACCAACTGCAGTAAAGCATGATGAGGACATTTTTTTAATAGTTCTTTAAATCTTTACCATGTTTCATAAATTGTCTCTCCATCAAATTGTATAAATGAAGTAATATCATTTCTTAATTTAGCAGTTTTAGAAGGAGAAAAATATTTAGCAATGAATTTTTGTGTCATATCTGCCCAAGTTTTAATAGAACCAGTTGCTAATGAGTTAAGCCACATCTTTGCTTTATTTTTTAAGGAAAAAGGAAAGAGTCTAGGCCTAATAACATCATCAGAAACATTATTATATTTAAAGGTAGCACAAAGTTCTAAGAAACTAGCAAGGTGTAAGTTTGGATCCTCAATTGGTGTTCCTCCAAATTGATTATTTTGAACCATTTGAATAATAGAAGGTTTAAGCTCAAAAGAATTAGCATCTATAGCAGACATTTGAATACTAATGTGAAGTTCATCAGCTGTAGGGTTTGCATAATCCCTTAATGGTTTATAAACATTTTGTTCATTAATTTCTATTGGATTTTGATTATTGTTATATGAATTAGCCATTTCCTGATATTTTTGAATTTGTTTTCCTTTTCTAATTCTTTTAACAGTTCTTTCTAATTCAGAATCAAAAGGTAATAATCCTTTAGATCTTGAAAAATAAAATAAAATAAAATAAAATTTTTTGGTATTTTTTTTGTAAATATTTTTGTATTTTTAAAGAAATAAAAGTGTATAAAATATTTTTAATTTGAGAAATCTAAAAATTGTCTTTCACTTTCTTCCTTTTTTCTTTTCTTTCTTTCTTTTCTTTTCTTCCCCGACAACGGCGTCAAAAACTTGAACTGCGCTTTACACTCTTTGTATATGCAAGAACTTATTAACTTATATTTATATATATTTATAATAATTTTGTAAATTCACAATTTCAAACGCAACTATACGTATCGTTTCAAGTAATACAGGGCTCTATTGGAGTCCTGATTATCGATCACACAGGGAAGATTAATTAAAGGAATTTAACAGATTTTCAAATTAAAAGTAATTATAATTTTTATTTCTTTTCAAAATTAAGATTTTAAGTTTAATGAAATTTCTACTAAATGTAAGTAAAGCAGCAATAAAGTAAAGATTAATGCAAGTATAAATAAAACAACTTTCACCTTTTCAACTAATCCAAGATTTTTCAGAATAATTATCGTTCGTGGAGAACTTGAGATTATGGTATTGGGCCAAATTGAAGCATTCATATTCTTTACCTTTGCCTGATAGTATAAAGAACATTGGCTAATTTATAGATCGGTTCAAGATATATTATTAGTAGAATGGGTTAATCTAGGCTCACACTTCTAGATGTCCAAGGGTGGCTATGGTCGGCCCTACTAGTGACCCGTTCCCTTTCTATAAACCAAATTATTAGAATTTAGTATGTCACTCTAAAAACTAATCAATTCTACGCCCAATAAACAATATCTCCCTATTTATTTACACTTCACCTTGAAAAACCCGCTCAAGGCCTTCAATTACCCAAGGATTCATGTGATATCTACTAGTTAAAAACTCATCTCCGGATAGGTCTCAAAATTCTTCAATAGGTTTTAACAATTTAAATGGCCAATTTAAAAATTAAATTAATATTAGGTATTAATATCATCACAATAAATTTAAATGTTTTAAGTTAACTTCTCGAACAAAATCAAATTATCTTATTATCTTTTCATAGTTGAAAGGATAAATAAAAGTAACTACTCAGGACACATTGAATTCACACAACAAAATATATTTAAAAAATTTTGGACCAAGTTACAAATACTTGTCTGGATGTTCCTTCAAGTGATTCTTTGACTCCTACTGACTCCAATGCAAGGTACAAGACTTCAACAGCAACAACACTTACAAACTCTCACTTACTACTCAATGAATTGAGTAGTAACACTCAAAATAACTAAAATAAACTCACTAAATACTTAAAAAAATATGGTGGCTCTCTAAATATATCTCCGTATGCTGGAGATCGAGGGGGGGCACCGTTCTTTGTAGAAATGTCTCCTATTTACAGAGCTTCAAAAATGACCAGGGGTTACTTAAAGCACCTCTTCAAAATTCGTTCAAATTCAATGAATCTTCTAGAAGGTAACTGTGGCGCCTAGGTGCCGGGATCTGGCGCCTAGGTGCCGGGATCTGGCACCTAGGCGCCGAAGTCCGTGACCAAGTCTTAACACCTCTTCACTTTGGATTGCACCTATTCGCGATTAAAATTGTTTTCCTGTGTCCAGATGCATTGTATCACATGTCCTATATATTATGAGTAACTTCCAGTCTTCTAGAAGTTCTGATAACTGCTTAACACTATCAAAATAACTGCCCAAAGTTGTCAAAAATCTTATCTGCTTTAGTATCGAACTGGCGCCTAGGCGCCGGATTCTGGCGCCTAGGCGCCAGACTTATAATTTTGGCAACTTCTTTTTTAGCTCTATTTTTGCTCATTTTTCCTTCTTGAACTCTTTTTTTCATCACCTATATCCAAAAACATAAAAATACCTTTCATTAAAGAGTAATATGCTTAAAAATTGAATCATAAATAAGGCATAAAAATAGGTACTTTTTAAGTGGATCAATAGGGACAAAACTGAATAAAAAAACAAACTAAAAATTAAAACAAAATAAGATAAAATTCACCGCCACAATAATCAAAATATAAGACAATTCAAAATTTAATGACAAATTAAACAAAAATCATAAGCGAAACTAAATTAAAATGTCTTTATCAGATGATCGAGAATACCTAAGAGGAGGCAACCTACGGCTACTAGCGAGCTTTCCTACGGTCTAAATGAAAGTATGAAACTCATTAAGTTGAGTTTAATAAACTCATCTGGACTAAGTGAATCCAAATAAAATGGTGGTGTCGGAATGAGGTAACTGTGGGATCGTAACTGATGTTGCTATAATCAACTTAAATATTCCCCTAATAAGACATTAAGACACCTCAATTTAAATATTTTTGAAACATGTCACTTATCCCAATCTCTTTAATTTGAAACTTCTAAAACTAAACCTGCTACGACAATGAGCTTGGAGCATTCATAGTGGGCAGCACGACCATCTTCAACAGCAAAACTCCTTAGAAAATAAACAACAAGCAATAAGACATCGAGGTAGCTTTTCTAGTACAACATAAATCCTCATTTTATCTCTTTTAGGCCTTTGCACTTAGTACAATATAAGCTCTAAACTCGTCTTAGGTTCTGAGGTTGTCATTCATATGACAAAAATCCTCCCATCTTTCAGGTTATTCACATGATCAGTATCAAGTGAATGTAAACCCTAAATAATAAAATTAGCAGGATGAAATCTTCAATAAATATCTCAAATTAAAGCCAAATCAAAGGATAGTTTAGGAGAACACCAAGATTATTCTTGGATCTATGTCTTTCTCCTAGCTTTCTCTTCCTTTGGATTCCTATAATAATTGTTCCGAAATTTAAGTCACTCACCTATTGGATTTTCTATTACCACATTTTTTTTGAAGATCCTACATTTTAGAAGTCATGAATACAATATTTTTTGATCTATATAAAGAGTTTTCTTAGGTGACTTCAGTTGTCTAAGATGTAATTAACTATAGGGCATTGCCCTTATATGAAACTTAAAGACCCCAAATTAATATAAACCCTATCTAATTTATTTATATTAGATAGGGGAAGTTAAAGGTCAACATAAATGGTTCGCAGACCAAACGTATGTCATGGATTCTTTAGTTTATTCTATCAAAACTCACCATCAAGTATTGTATCCATTCTTCAGGATAGATACAGGACTTACGGTGAAGTGCTTGATTATTTAAACTATTGCATATATGAGATCGGTTTAATTTCATATTTTTAAAATAAAAAAATGATATTTTTTGAAATTGTATATATATTAAATTAAATCTCTATTCCTAAACCTTTTTGTGCTCGACAACCCAGAATAAACACTAGGTATGTAAGGCTAATGACATTAAACCAAGCGCTTTGTGAGAGACAACCTATAGTTATCGATGTGCTTTGCTTTAAGTTTGTTTTGTGTGTTTTTTTTAAAGTAAGAATTATATGGTAGTATTTTGATTATATTATGTTAGTGGAGATTAATGAGACCTTAATTGATAAATTAGATGAGTTAAAACGAGTATTCGGACATTTAGCAGACCTGTGCTAAAATGCGCACTGGCGGCGAAGCGCCAGCAGTTGGCGCTTAGGCGCCAGAGATATGAAAAACGTGTAAAATGAGGTTCTATAAGCCATTATCATGGGGAAGTTGTATGGAACGATATTGGACGGTTTGTGAACATGGAAGGACATTTTTAAGGCATATAAAGTCTATCAATAGGAGCCAGATTAAAGGATATTCATTCCATTCCAAATTTCCAACCTAAAAACCTTAAAGAAGAGTTTAAAGTAGGAAAATGTCTTCTTAGGAGAGTGAAGTTAAGAAGAAAGAGGATGCAAACAAGAAGAATTTCATTTATGAGAGTGCACAAGAGTTATATAACAGATTTTTGGCCATTAGTATTCATGGAATATCAGAGAAGATTGCAAAGATTGAGGTCAATGTTTCATCAATCGAAGCAAATGAAATGAAACTAACACACATTTATCACATATTGGATGAAAATTAAATATGCTAGTCATACTAGTCATATGGATGAGGCGGATAACGCGATGTTTTTGAAGAACAAGTGGGTAGAAGAAGATTCAGTAAGAGTTTTCAACCATCGCCGTTCTATCAAATCTATATACCAAATGGTTCAGATTGAACTAATAAAGGATATATTCCACCTAATGGAGAATGGAATTAAGTTCTTATGTTATCTTAAGTTCTTATGTTGTATTAAGTGTTAATATGTTGTGTATAATGTTAGTGTTTAGTGTTTTATGTTTCCTTGTGTGTTATAAATGTGTTTGTGTTAAAAATACTTGTTTTAGAGTTTTATTTAAGCGTTTAAATGTGAGTTGAAAACTTGAGATCTTATCCAAGGATTTTGGATTAAAGACTTATGGTTTGTATTTGTAATTGTATTTGTTTTCTTTAGTAATGAATTTATGTTTGTATGAAACATGTGTTGAATCCATTTTTAAATTATAAAAGCGTAATTTTGTAGATAAGATGATTTAAGGAGATGATATACTTATTAAAATAATTCAGGGGTTGATTAAGTAAACAAAAATAAGTATTTAACAAAAAAATAAAAAGCAGCGAATTCGAGGCTAAGCACCGAGACCTCGCGCTTACGTGTCAAAGCTCCACGGCTAATCTCTATACTTTCGCACTTAGGGGTCGGTTCGTGAAAATCGGTTTTCAGGTTTTAAAAACGTGAAAAATCACAAAATTTTCACCTCCATCTTCTTCTTCCTTCGGTGTTCGCAACTTAGGAGATTAGGGCATCACCGAAATTTGCAATTTTTGAACCATTTCAAGTGAAATTTGCTAGATTTGATCTTCTTAAGTTAAAAGCACTACTCTTAAGTAAAAAAATTTTATTTTCACCCTATAATGTGAGTGCATTTTGGAGAAATCCGAAAATCACTATTCATGATGAAAATTTGAGAAAAAGCTTTAGAAATTACTTTAGAAGTTGAGTTTAATGATTTCGAGTTAAATGTGAAATTTAAGGCAATTTTTATGCAAACTTTAGAAATGGCACCAAAGAGGGGCAAAGCAATATCTGCTTTTGATTCAGACAAGTTTGTTAGCTTGAAAACTCAAGATCATTACGTGCAAGCTTTGCAGTCATGTAAACTGATCCATGAGCGAGGTTATGATAAGCCCGACAGAGTGATAAAAGATATAATCATTAGACACCTTTGGGACAGATTTTGCTACTTCTCGGCTGTAGCAGTTTTTTCTGTTGTCCAGGAGTTCTATGCAAATCTCCGAGAGTCAGAAGAAAACTTTGTGCTAGTACGAGGACAGTTGGTTCATTTTACTCTCGAGGTAATAAATGAATTTTATCTGTTGCCACTGAATACATTTTGTTTCTATTTGAACTATAATCCTACGAAGGAAGAATTGGATGAAATCATTTTTTCTTTGACTGATGGAAGGGGATTATTGAAAATAACCAATGAGAGAAGAGTTAACTTCCTTGCTTCAAAGTTGAATGCCACCTCTAAGGCCTGGTATTATTTCATATCATCCAAGTTGATTCCTACCAATCATCTGAGCGAGGTGACGAGAGAAAGAGCTACTTAAAGTATTGTATTCAGCAGGGGAAGACGATCGATATTGGAAAGATTATTTATGATTGTATTTGGATGTCTGCCAGAGCTGCCACCATTGCAGGTATGGGATTTGCTTCCCTTATACATTGATTGTGTGAATGGGCTGGAGTTAGATCTGAAAATTGGGAAGAGGTCCTTCGACCTCTTAAGCCTATTTCTAGTGCAAATGTGAAAACATATGCTGAGCATTCACTTTTTGGCTGGAGAGGAGGATTCTCTAGAGCATCCAATGCATCTACTTCTGCTGCTTCTACATCTCGTGCTTCCACATCTCAGGCATCATCAGGTCAGTTTTCTAATTTGCAAACTAAACTTTTAAATAAAATGAAAGATAATATCAATTATATTACGGATCGAGTTCATGATATAGAAGGAAAGGTAGATCATACTGAGGATTATCTTTGGAGACATAGTGAGTACGAGACGAATTATCACAGTTATATGGATAGATTGATCAGAGGTAACTATAACGCTATTTTACCCTCTCATCCACAATTTACCCCATATTCGCCTACACATACCTGGAATGAAGGGGATGATGATGAGGAAGAAAATGAGGATTAGGATTGATATTTCATTTTTTTGTGTTATGATATGTGATGTATGTGTGGAATTTTAATTTTGTATATGTTGTTTATTTTCATTTGTGGTTGTTAAGTGGATTATTCTGTGTAATTCTAATTGATGAAAGAGTTGCTGAGCTACTTTAGTTAGTTTTTTTTATGTTAGTTGTGGATGTTGTTTGTTTATGTTATGTTATGTGAATGTTTAGAGTTTTTGTGGTAGTAAATATATTAATGAATTTGTAGTGTATTTCGTTTGTTAGTTTAGAACTTATTCCAGAAACTATTTAGGAAGGTTTAAAACAGTATTAAAATTCACTATATAAATTTCATGCTTAACTTTTCAATTTACTACCATATATTTTAGTTATGGATTTTTGTTTAAGTATGTGTGAATTTTCTTTTATTTCCTCAACTACTTTAGAAGTCTTTTGAATTTCTATAAAATGAGAAGTTAAAAATTAGATCTAGTTATTTTCTTTTTTTTATTATTATACTTGCATATTTAAGATATTAAAATTCTTGCAAGCATGATACTTATAGTTTTCAATTTATACCCATGTTTTAACTATGCTTAAATGTTTTACATAATAAAAACTTTAATGTTTGGGGGGGATGAAAAAAAATTTTCAAAAACATAAAATTTTATTTGTTCTGAAATGTACTAAAAATGAAATTTAGATTTTGATTGTAAAATAATTATGTGTATGAAGTTATATTAGGGAAGTAAAATTTTGAAAATAGAAATGAGTAAGAGAATTTAGTTAAAATCTATAGTAATGATGAAAAATTTAAAGTTAAAAATTTCTTAGTGAAGAAATGATGAATATTTTGTATATATCTTTAGTAGGAAAGTTATATTTTTAGAAAAGTAGAAGGATTAGATTTTTGTTTTAATACTTAAGTTTCTTTTATTGAAAATAATTTTCAAAGCTATTATTATATTTTTAAGTAAAAGATCTATATCTACCTTATGCTTTAGGAAAGAAAGGGCGGAATTCAAAATTATTGAAGACCTATACAGATATAGTAATCCTTGCCTTATAAAAAAAAGAAAGAAAACAAAAAGAAAAGAAAATGTGAAAAATAATATGTGAAAAGGAAGGAGATGCTTGAGGATTTAAGGTCTAATCAAAAATTGGTTCCACACCTGATTTTTTTAGAGTATAAGATTTGAGAAAATCTTGAAGCTTAAGAAGATAATATAGTTAGTATAATTATTTTTCAGTAAAAATTTTTAAGTAAAGAAAATAAAATGTCTAAGCCCAATATTTTGATAAATCTAAAAGTATTTCTGAATAAGATAGGAACTTATATTTTTCCTTGACCTTTATCTAAGAGATTTTTGAACTTTAAATTGGTCTCATTTACTAAAAGTTTTTTCCTAAATTGGACTACTACATTTCAAGAACAAAATTTTAAAAACTCCTAAAGAAACTCATCCACATAATTTGATTGTATGATTTTTAAATGATTATGTGTCACTTGAGGACAAGTAACATTTCAAGTTTGGGAGATTTTGATACACCTAAAATATATTATATTTATATGCACATTTTTATACCTATTTTTAATGATATTGCACTTTCATGGAAGTTATTTTGTGTATTTTTCTTGCAGGTATGATTAAATGAATAAATTTGATGAAAGGAGTGAAAAAAAATTAAAATTAGAGTAAAAATGAAGAAAGGTGCAAAATTAATTTGTGGCGGCTAAGCGCCCAGATGGTGCTTACGCGCCAAAGCCCCATGGCTATGCGCTAGGTTTGAAGCTTACACGTCAGAAGACTCGCGACTAAGCACCGAGACCCCATGCTTGCATGCGGCAGTTACTAAAGAGGAGTTATTTAATTTTTAGCGCCAATTTGAAGAGGTGTTTTAGGCATCTCTAAGTAGAAACATGGGAACTCCCTATTAGCGCCAAAATTAATTCAAATTACTCTTAAATAGATGCACCTCTTAGAGGATTGAATGAATCTGAACACAATTTGAAGAGATACAAAGGTGCTTGTTGGAAAAGTATAAAAAGAAAACTTGAATATCATGATTAAAGGAGTAATTGATCACCCTTAAAATTACCTAAATTTTTATATCATTTTTAACTAATATTTTAAGGATATTACGCTTTAATGAAAGATATTTCTTAAGTTTTTGGTTGCAGGTACAAGAAAATGAGTTTATGAAGAAAAATAATAAAAAAAGAGTAAAAGAAGAAAAAATGAGTCAATTGAAGAAAAGAAGAAAAAAGGGCTGACTCTGGCGCCTAGGCGCCAGATCTGGCACCCAGGAGCCAGACTCAGCAGGGAAATCTAGAGGTTATTGGATGGTTTTGTGACAGTTATTGATGACTCAGAAGCAATCTAGAAGTCTCTGGACAAATTCCCATATGTTATAAACAAGATACAACGAATGTAGATACAGGGAATCAGTTATTCAACGAAGAGGTGTGACTCAAAACATGAAGGTACGCATCCATTCGCGCAGGAGGTTGGCGCCAAGGCGTCAGATCTAGCGCCTAGGCGCCGCAATTACCTTGTAGATTATTCAAAGAATTTGGAGAAATTTTGAAGAGGTGCCTAAAGCAACCCCTAGTCATTTTCGAAGCTCTATGAAAAGAGGATGATTCTACATCAAAGTGTGGTTGTTTTGGAGTGTGTAGGTGTCATAAGAGTGAAAGAGGTGTGCCATTTCATTTAGTTAAAGAGTGTGCATTGTTATTTACCTTTCTTTAGTGAGAGTTCAGAGTGTTTATAGTGTGATTACTGGAGTTGGAGTCTTGTAAAAGTCAGTCGGAGTTAGAGAAACTTCAAAGGATTGCTTGTATATCATTCCAGATAAGCATTTATAATTTGGTTATTAAGTTTTGTACTTTGAATTTGAATTATATAAGTATGGTTTATGGTGTGAATCCTATGCTTTCTGAGTTGTCTTCATCTCTTTCTCCCTACAAATATGAATTGATTTAGATAAGGATTTAATTTAGTTTTGAGAACTTATTTTTCTTCATCAATAATTTGTGATGATACTTTACCTGATTTTCATTTACACTACAACTTGATCACTTAAAATGTTAAAATCTGTGGAGAGTTCTTAAGACCTGACCATGGGCTAAGAGTTCTTAACTTGTAAGTATCACGTTTCCCTTGGAAAGGTAGATGGTAAATCCTTAAAGGGGGGGTACGAATAGATAGGGGAATAATCTTTGAAGGGCCTAGAATTGAATATGTTTTTAGAGTGAGAGGCTAAATTCTATCAATTTGGTTTAAGAGGAGGTGACGAGTCACTAGTGGGCCCGACCATAGGCACCCTTGGGGGGAAACTAGAAGTGAGAGCCAAGAAATTCGTCCCTTACTACTAACAATACATCCTGATCCAATCTTCTAAAACTAGCCAATGTTCTTTATACACTGGACCAAAGGATAAAGAATATATATGCTCCTATTCGTCACAATACTACATTTTCTAAGTTCTCAAACTAATTTAGATGTTTACTAATCATGAAATATTTCATATGGGGAAAGAATCTTTATTTATTTTGTTAAAAAATTCAAATTACAATTTTATTTACAATTGCTACTTTAATAACTTGCATATTAATACTTGTTAGTTGATTAGTTTATAAATAAATTTTCATCTTTCTTTCTTTATTATTTGTACTTAACCTTCCCCATGTGATCGATATCTGGGGCTTAATTAGAAAGCTCTATATTACTTGAAACGATATGTATACTTGTGTAGTACCCATAGTGTACGATTTATATTTATAAAAAATTTAATCTTTAATTATCGTACATTAGCCGCTTAATCTGAATTGGGGTCAAATTTGGCCATAATTTTATAAGCTATTTTACTTGCATAATTGCGGTCAGGTCAAGTTTTTGGCGTCGTTACCGGGGAGCATGAGCACTAAAAACTAAATAATTAAAGAAAGATAAAATTTTTTATAATAATTATATTTTAAAGTATATTTTTCTTTTATTATTAATTACAAATATTTTCTAATTTCTTTTATGCGAAGTTCAGGATCTGAAGGATTAATACCATATAATTATGAATTAGAACACTGTATGAAAAATTAGAAAAGAAAAATGAATTCAAAATTGCTAGAAATGGCTAATATAATATGGAACAAAATATTACAGAAAATGAACATCAAAATTGACATAGACCCTTAAGAGAGTATGCTAACCCTATAGCTGGTGAAATTCACTTAAACATTCAAATCTCTGCTGTAGCAGCAAACTCATTTGAACTTAAACCTTCAAATATACAAATGGTTCAAAATAATTAGTTTGGAGGATCTCCTACTGAAGATCCTAATTTACACCTTACTAGTTTTCTAGAACTTTGTGCTACCTTCAAGTATGATAATGTTTCTGATGATGCTATTAGGCTTAGACTTTTCCTTTTTCTTTAAGGGATAATGTTAAGATGTGGCTAAATTTGTTAGTAACAGGATCTATTAAAACTTGGGGAGAAATGACTCAAAAAATTCTAGCTAAGTATTTTCCACCATCTAAAACTGCAAAACTTAGAAATAATATAACCTCATTAACTCAATTTGAAGGAGAAACTATTTATGAAGCATGAGAATGATTTAAAGAACTTCTTTGGAAGTGCCCACATCATGCTTTACCAGACTGGTTAATTATACAAACATTTTATAATGGATTAATAGGTTCTCTTAGATCTATTGTAGATGTTGCTGCTGGTGGTTCCTTAATGGCCAAGTCATTTGATGAAGCTTATGATTTAATTGAAGAAATGATAAGTAATAATTTTCAATGGCCTTCTGATAGAGTAAATACTAAAAGTGTGGCTAGTATTTAAGAAAATGAAGCCTTTTGTATTTTAGTATCTCAAGTTGCTACAATATCTAAGAAATTGGATAATTTGTCTCAATTATCACATTTAAGTAATGATAATTCTGGAAGTATTGATGAATCTCAAACCTTAGAGACATTGCACTATCGCTAGCAAAACTAATAACCCATATTTCAATTAATACAATCCAGGTTGGAAAAATCACTTTAATTTAAATTGGAACAATGCAAATCCACAATGGGGTAATAACCAACCTAACCAAATTGGAAATTGGAAAAATCAAGGTAATTCCAACTATCGACCTTCTTATCTTCCTGGTTTTAATAACCAGCAATTTAAGGAAAAGAAAATGTCTATAGAAGAATTAATTTTACAAATGGGTAGTCAGTTGCAAAGTCAAAATGCTGCGATAAGAAATATTGAAAATCAAATGGGGCAAATTGCAAATGCAATTAAAAATAGACCATAGGGAACACTTCCAATTACTGTTAAAGTAAATCTAAGAGAAAATGGAAAATATCAAGAGCAAATTAAAGCTGTATTACTTAGAAGTGGAAAAGAACTAAGGGATGGAAAGGAAAATAAAATTCAAAAAGTGACTAAAGTGATAGAAGTTGAGAAACCTAAGGAAATAATCAGTGAAAAAGAAAAACAATTTCTATCTCAAGATGAATTTGAAAAACCTCCACCCCCATTTCCACAACGACTTAAACAACAGAAATTGGATCAACAATTTTTGAAATTTTTTGAGGTATTTTAAAAGCTTACCATTAATATTCTATTTGCTGAAGCTTTGGAACAAATGCATAAGTATGCTAAATTTATGAAAGATATTCTTAATAAGAAAAGAAAATTTGAAGCTTTTGAAACTATTGCATTAAGCGAAGAATGTAGTGTAATTATTAAAAAAAAGCCACTTCAAAAGCTTAAAGATCCTGGAAGTTTTACTATACCTTGTACTATAGGAGACAGATTTCATGGAAATGCCTTATGCGATTTAGGAGCAAGTATTAACCTCATGCCTTTATCTATCTTTAATAGGTTAGATATAAAAGAAATATCTCCTACAGCTGTAACATTACAATTAGTAGACTGATCTATTACTCACCCGAGAGGAATGATAGAAGATGTATTGGTAAAGGTGGATAAATTCATTTTCCTATAGATTTTATAATTCTGGATATGGAAGAAGATGAAGAGATTCCCATTATTTTAGGAAGACCTTTCCTTGCAACCGGACGTGCTATGATACACGTACAAAAAGGGGAGTTAATCATGAGAGTTAATGATCAAGAAGTAACATTCAATGTTCTTAAATCAATACGGTATCCTGACAAGGAGAAGTGTTACATAATGGATATCTTTGACTACATGATAGCACAACACATGAATTCAAACCATCAATTGAAAAGGCTCCTAAATTGGAATTGAAGGAATTACCCTCTCATTTAAATTATGCCTTTTTAGGGAATTCATTAACTTTACCTGTTATTATATCTTCTGAATTAACTACAGAATAAGAGATGAAATTGATTGAAGTGTTAAAATTATATAAAAAGGCTTTAGGATGGACAATAGCTGATATTAAATGAATTAGCCCATCAATATGTATGCACAAAATATTATTGGAATATGACAGTAAACCCAGTATTGAACCTCAAAGGAGATTAAACTGAGTTATGAAAGATGTTGTTAAGAAAGAAATGTTGAAATGGTTGAATGCTGGAATTATTTATCCAATATCTGATAGTCCTTGGGTTAGTCCCATTCATTGCGATCTAAAGAAAGGAGGAGTGACTGTTGTTGAAAATGAAATAATGAATTAAGTCCAACAAGACAAGTTACTGGTTGACAAATCTGTATTGATTACAGAAAATTAAATGCCGCCACTAGAAAAGCTAATTTTCCTCTTCCATTCTTAGATCAAATGCTGGATAGATTAGCAGGACATTCATATTTTTACTTTTTGGATGGATATTCTGGTTATCATTAAATACCTATAACTCTTGAGGATCAAGAAAAGACTATGTTTACAAGTCCTTACGAAACATTTGCTTTTCGTAGAATGTTTTTAGGTTATGTAATGCACATGTTACTTTTGAAAGGTGTATGATGGCTATCTTTTCTGATTTAATTGAAAAAGGAACTGAATTTTTTATGGACAATTTTTCTGTATTTGAAACTTCTTTTGATTCTTGCTTACATAATTTGACTAAATTATTAAAGCACTGTCAAGAAACTAATTTAGTTCTGAATTAAGAGAAGTGTCAATTTATAGTCATAAAAGGAATTGTTCTGGGTCATAAAATTTCTAAAAATGGAATGGAAGTTGATCAAGCAAAAATCTAAGTTATTGCTGGATTACAACCCCCAACTAATATAATGGGTATAAGAAGTTTTCTTGGACATGCTCGATTTTATAGAAGATATATTAAAGATTTTTCCAAGATTACTAAACCTTTATGCCATCTTTTAAAAAAGATATAAAATTTGAATTTGATGAAAATTGCCTAAATGCCTTTAACTTATTAAAGAAAAGTTAATCACTGCACTTATCATAGTTGCACCTAACTGGGAAAAACCATTTGAATTAATGTGCGATGCGAGTGATTACACTATAGGGGCAGCTTTAGGACAAAGATATGATAAGATGTTTAAGGTTATATATTATGCCAATAAAACTCTTAATGAAGCTCAATTAATTACACTACTACTAAAAAGAAGCTATTGGCTATAATATATACCTTTGACAAATTTCGATCATATTTACTTGGGAATAAATGTATTGTGCATACAAATCATTCTGCTATTAAATATTTGATGACAAAAAAGGAAGCTAAACCGAGATTGAGTAGATGGATCCTTCTTTTGCAAGAATTTGACTTTCAAGTAGTTGATAGAAAATGGTCTGATAATCAAATCTCTGATCATCTATCAAGAATTGAAAAAAATAAGGAAATGAATGATAAGGAAGAAATAAATGATTGCTTTCCTGATGAACAACTTTGTACTGTTTCTGATGGAATAATCCCATGGTATGCTGATGTAGTTAATTATTTAGCTAGTAACATTATACCATATGGATTAGATCATCAACAGACAAAGAAATTCTTACATGATGTGAAATTTTATTTTTGGGATAATCCCTTTCTGTTTAAATACTGTAAAGATTCTATTATACGAAGATGTGTTCCTTATGAAGAAACTTTTGAGATTATTCAAAAATATCACAACTCTGAATTTGGCGAGCATTTCAGAATTGATAAAACTACTTTTAAAATTTTACAATCCAGATTTTATTGGCCTACATTATTTAAGGATGTTAACAGTTTTGTTAAATCCTGTGATCGATGTCAACGTATTAGCAATATTTCTATGAGAGATGAAATGCCTCTAAATTTTAATTTGAAAATGGAAATTTTTTATGTCTGGGGTTTAGATTTAATGGGACCATTTGTACCGTCTTCAGGAAAAATTTATATAATGTTACCTGTTGATTATGTTTCGTGGATTGAAGCAAAAGCTTTACCTCATTGTGATGCCAAAATTGTTGAAAAATTTTTAGCTAAAAATATTTTTACCAGCTTTGGAATGCCACGAATAATTATCACAGATGGGAGAAGTCATTTCAAGAATTTTATGATTCAGAGATTAATGAGTAAAATTAGGATTAAAAATAAAATTTCAACGTACCTATCATCCCCAAACTAGTGGATTAGCTGAAGTTTGAAATCGAGAGATTAAAAGAATTTTAGAGAAAAAAGTTAATCCAAAATGAACTAATTGAGGTGATAGACTCGATGATGCTTTATGGTCTTATAGAACTGATTATAAAACTCCTATTGGGATGTCACCATATAGGCTCATATATGAAAAACCTTGTCATTTACCTGTTGAATTGGAGCATAAAGCTTATTGGGCGATTAAAGAGTTTAACTACAAATTAAGTGATGTTGAAGATAAATGATTATTGCAATTGAATGAACTTGAAGAAATTAGAAATGATTCATATGAAAGTGATCAGATTTATAAAGAGAAAATGAAGAAGATGTATGATAAAAGAATATTAAGAAAGACTGTTGAGCCTGGACAAGAAGTTTTATTATACAATTCAAGATTTAAATTGTCTCTAGGAAAATTGAAATCCAAATGGATAGGGCCTTTTATTGTTAAGAAAGTTTATCCTTATGGAGCAGTGGATATAATAGACCAGAAAAAAAATTTGTAATTAAAATAAATAGACAAAGAATAAAGCCTTGTATTAGAGGAAGTCAGCCATCTTTTAAAGATTTGTTATATTTAAACCATTTCAAATAAACAGTTGGTTATGTCGGGATGACGACGTTAAACCAAGCGCTTTGTGGGACGCAACCCATAGTATGATTTGATTTTTTTCGATATTGAGAGTTCTTTATTTGTGACTTCACTTAGTTACATATCTTTTGATCCACATTTTTTAGACCCTATTTTGGTATGAAACTTATGAAATTTTGACAAATGGCGAACCTGTGAATTTCAGGATTCTAGTGCCTAGGTGCCAGAATTGGCACCTAAGTGCAGATTGCAAAATCCGGGCGCCTAAGCACCAAAATTGGCGTCTTGGCGTCACACTTATGTATCGTGGTAAAACCACCCAATTACAGTTTTTACCCACTCAAATCCCTATAAATCACTACTTCTTCGTCCCCAAACGTCAAGCCATCAAATTTCTAACCTAAAACTACACTTTTAAGAGAGAAGACATATTTGATTGCTTCCATGGAGAGACTTACTATGGAGAATGGAGGGAAAGCTAAGTTTATGCACAAGGATTCACAAACTTACTTCAATGGCTACTTAGCCATGACATTGGAGAAGCTTTTTGGTCAACTTGAGAAGATTGAAGGAGAATTGGTGCATATTGGAGAAAGGATGCATGAAATGTACCATCAATATGAGCATATGAAATGGCAAATGAAGGTACAATCTGATCATTTAGCTGCATTGAAAGACCATCGGGTAACCATGTATGCTCAAAACAAATGGATTGATGAAAAGACGGCCTTGGAATTTCCTCGTGTCCCTTTCTTCCACTCCTTTGTTCGTAGTAAATTACCTTGTTGAACTAACAAAGGTTCTGATGTGAATTCTTGAATTTAGGGTGAATTTATGTGGAGAAATTAATTGTAAATATGAAGTGTTAAGTGATTTTCTTGATGTTTTGTGTAAGTGATTTGTGTGAATGTTATGTGTTGTTGTGAGATGTGAGAATTTATTTATGTGTGTTTTCTATATTTTTTGAACCTTATCTTGAAGATCTGAAATGAAATGAAGTAAAATTAGAGTTTGGATTGTATCAAATTGTGTTTAAAATGTATCTTAAATTTGGAATCTATTTCAGACTTTTATGTTTTCTGTGAGATGATTGATAAAGTTTATGATATAATTTTAAGTTTACAGATGTTAGAACACCTAAATTACAAAATGTAAAAATTTGAGAATTTTTAGGAATTTTGGTGAATCTGGCGCCTAGGCGCCGGTTCACCTGAACCAAAGTTTCGGCCTTAAAACCGAACCCACCACTATTTTCATGCCGAAGCTCCATTTTCTTCCCCAAAACTCACGAAAACCAGTCCTAGGGTTCCATATTGTGCTTAATTCGTGAACTTTTGACGCTTAAAAACACCAGATTCCAACTTCTTGAGGTTAGATTTACACTTTGACATAGTTATTTTGAATTTTCACCATGGATTTCTCTACATATGAATAGTGCCAAAAAATTGGGAGAAAATTTTGATTTTTAAGTAGAAATTCATAGATCTAAGCTTAATTTAGTGTTTTAAGCTTAGATTTTGTGCCATGTTATGGATTTATGAATTGTTTAAAATTATTTTCCAAATTACAAAATGGCACCAAAATCAAAGCGAGGAAAGGAGTGGAGCAAATTTGATCAGTCCAAGTTTACTAGCGCAAGTGCTCAAGTACGCTACAATGAATTCACTTCAGTTTGCAAATTCATAGTGGAACAAAGTTTTTATCATCCCGGTGGATCGATCGAGAATATTATTGCTGCTCGATAGTGGGAGTAGTTTTGTTATTTCTCTGCAGTGGCTGTCATTTCAGTTGTTCGAGAATTCTATGCAAATTTTGCTGAAATGGCTGATAATGAAGTTTGTATTAGGGGAATGGGAGTTGAGTTCACTCCTGAAGTTATCAACATGTTTTACGGTCTACCCCCTGATACAGATTGCTTCTATGATGTTTTTGTTCCTTCAGAAAGAGAGGTTGATGAGATTTTAGCCTACCCGATTGATGGAAGAGGATCGTGGAAAATATGAAACAATAAACGGGTAAATTTTTCCTCTTCTATGCTTAATGCTACTTCTAAAACCTGGCATTACTTTATTTCTGCTCATATTCTTCCATCAAATCACCTGAGTAAAGTGACGAAAGAACAAGCTATTTTAAATTACTGCATTTAAGAAATGAAGCTTATAGATGTGGGAGCCATTATATATGATGTGATCAACACTTCAGCTAGAGGAAGTGTTATTTCTGGTTTAGGCTTCCCAGCTCTCATTTTCTTGATTTGCAAGAATGTCGGTATTACTTATTATCATTCTGAAGAAATGCTTAAGCCACTTAAGTTAATTGGAAAATCTCATGTGGATACATATGGAAAGACAAAAAGTCAAGGTTCTACAGCATATACTGCTTCTATGCCTTCTACTTCTGCACCTGGACCTTCCACTTCTACTTCTGAGCCTCCACCAGATGTATGGAATACTGTTTGTCAGAGATACTTGGAGCATCAAAGTGATATATTCTTGATGCAATGCAGAGTAGATGAGATGGATAGTAAGATTGATCATATGTCTGGATATATACAGAGGAAGAGTGACTATGATGGGGAGTATAATGAAGCGCTTGTAAACTTTTTGAAGGGTGATAAGAATATCGAATTTCCTACTTGTCCTAAATTCACCCCATGGATCAACCCCAGAAGTCCTATTCTTAAAGATTCTTCTGACGATGAGGAGGAGATTGAGGATGATTAGACTTTATTTTAGCTTTGCTTTGTTGATGTGCCTGTTATGTTTGTTTTTACTTTTTATGTATTATTGTACTAATTGAGTACTTTGTAGTAACTCAGTTATATATCTGTTATCAGATTGCTTAGAATTTAATCCTATTTATTCTTCTGTTGTTTTGTTAAATGTTTAAAATGTAAAAGAGTATTATTTTTCTTATTGTTATTTACTTTGCATCTCTTTTATACTGCTGCTTATACATGTATTACTTTACTATTTTAAATACCTTAAATGTTATACCTTTTCTTTCTGCTTAGTTTAAAATTTCATATGGCAAAAATGTTTTAACCTTATTAAAAGAACTAAGTTTGGGGGAGGGAAAAGAACTTAAATTTAAAATTTACTTGTCCTTAGTAAATAATATTTTTAAAATTAATAATATAACCTATGGAAGAAAAGCTAATTTAAGATAGATATACTGTTGTTTTCATGAACATTATGATAAACTTATAAAATTATTTTTATATAACGAGGGATAATTCTAAAAATTGTAATTATTTAATAAAAGAGTGTAAGAATTTTGATTCAAATATCTAAATTAAAAATGTTGTATTTTTGAAAGTATTAAGGAATATAGATGTTTACTTGAGAAGATAGAATTGAAACTTTATGAAAAATATTTTTACTAAACACATATTCATTAAATGAGAAATGTGTTAAGTTTTTAAATATAAGTTAAGGATAGTGAAGTTCAAAATCATTAACAGGCTATCTAGACATAGTAATCCTCACTTAAAAAAGAAAAAGAAAAAGGATTGAAAACAATCCCTAAAAAAGAAAAGAAAATATATAGGATTGAAAAGTAATCCAAATATGAGAAAAATAAAAATATAATAAGTGAGTAGAAGCTTGAGGAGAAGCCTAAATCTAAAATTGGCTTCACTTGAATTATCTTATAGGAAGAGACCTAAATGCATTTTTTTTACTTAAGTCTTATGTATAAGCATCCTTACTAGTAGAGTTATCATGAAAATCTTTTTCTTGTAAATTATCTACATGTTCTTAATATGACAAATTGCAATTATTTTTGAAATAGATAGGAGAAGAGAGTTCTTAACACTTAATTATTAAGTATTTTACATATTTTGGTTTTAGCCTAAGTTATTTAAAAAGCTTTTTAAGTTTTATTATTCTATTTATAAAATAAACAGTTATAGAAGTCTTAAAGAAAAATTTTCTCCATAGATTATTATTTTTAGTAGTAAAGAGTTAAGAGTTACTTGAGGACAAGCAACGTTTAAGTTTGGGAGAATTGATCACTCTTAAAATTACCTAAATTTTATATCATTTTTAACTAATATTTTAAGGATATTACACTTTAATGAAAGGTATTTCTTACGCTTTTGGTTGCAGGTACAAGAAAATGAGTTTATGAAGAAAATAATAAAAAAATGAGTAAAGGGAGCAAAAATGAGTCAATTGAAGAAAAGAAGAAAAAAGGGCTGACTCTGGTGCCTAGGCGTCAGATCTGGCGCCCAGGCGCCAGACTCAGCAGGAAAATCTAGAGAGTTCTTAGACGGTTTTGTGATGGTTATTGATGACTCAGAAGCAATCTAAAAGTCTATGGACAAATTCCCATATGTTATAAATAAGATAAAATGAATATAGACACAGGGAATCAGTTATTCAACGAAGAGGTGCTACTCAAAACTTGAAGGGACGCGTCCATTCGCACAGGAGACTGGCGCCTAGGCCCCAGATCTGGTGCATAGGCCCTAGATCTGGCGCCTAGGCGCTACAGTTACCTTCTAGAATATTCAACAAAATTGAACAAATTTTGAAGAGGTTCCTGAAGCAACCCCTGGTCATTTTCGAAGCTCTATAAATAGAGGATTATTCTACAGCAAATTATGGTCGTTTTGGAGTGTGTAGTGTCATAAGAGTGAAAGAGGTGTGCCATTTCATTTTGTTAAAGAGTGTGTAGTGTTATTTACCTTTCTTTAGTGAGAGTTCAGAGTGTTTATAGTGTGATTGGTGGAGTTGGAGTCTTGTAAAAGTCAGTCGGAGTCAGATAAACTTCAAAGTATTGCTTGGATATCATTCTAGATAAATATTTATAATTTGGTTCTTACGTTTTGTACTTTGAATTTGAATTATATAAATATGGTTTGTGGTGTGAATCCTATGCTTTCTGAGTAGTCTTCTTCTCTTTCTTCGTACGAATATAAAATTATTTAGATAAGGATTTAATTTAGTTTTGAGAACTTATTTTTCTTCATCAATAATTTGTGATAATACTTTACCTGATTTTCATTTACACTACAACTTGATCACTTGTAATGTTAAAATCCGTGGAGAGTTCTTAAGACCTGACTGTGGGCTAACAGTTCTTAACTTGTAAGTATCACATTTCCCTTGGAAAGGTAGATGGTAAATCCTTGAAGGGGAGGTGTGAATAGATAGGGAAATAATCTTTGAAGGGCGTAAAATTGAATATGTTTTTAGAGTGGCAGGCTAAATTCTATCAATTTGGTTTAAGAGGAGGTGACGAGTCACTAGTAGGCCCGACCATAGGCATCCTTGGGGGGAAACTAGAAGTGAGAGCCTAGAAATTCATCCCTTACTACTAACAATATATCCTGATCCAATCTTCTAAAACTAGCCAATGTTCTTTATACGCTGAACCAAAGGGTAAAGAATATATATTCTCCTATTCGTTACAATACCACATTCTCTAAGTTCTCAAACTAATTTTAGATGTTTACTAATCATGAAATATTATGTATGGGGAAAGAATCTTTGTTTATTGTGTTAAAGAATTCAAATTACGATTTTATTTATAATTTCTACTTTAATAACTTGCATATTAAAACTTGTTAGTTGATTAGTTTATAAATAGATTTTCATCTTTCTTTCTTAATTATTTATACTTAACCTTCCCCGTGGGATCGATATCTGGGGCTTAATTAGAAAGCTCTATATTACTTAAAACAATACTTATAGTTGTGTCGTACCTCTAGTGTACGATTTATATTTATTTATAAAAATATTAATCTTTAATTATCGTACATTAGCCACTTAATCTGATTTGGGGTCAAATTTGGCCATAATTTTGTAAACTATTTTGCTTGCATAATTGCAGTCAGGTCAGTAATTAGGAGAGTATTTTTAGAGAGTAATTTAGAGAGTTGTGAGAGTTATTATTGTATAATGAGTTGTAGTATTGTGGTTTTTGTAGAGTGTGTAGTTAGTGTAGGAGAGTTCTTTCATTAACATACCACTCCACTTCACCATTTCTACTTAAATATAGTTTGTATTAGGATTAGATTAGAGAATTGGAGTCCTTAGAGTTGGGCGCCAACCTCTAAGGAGTATTGTAAGGAAAAACAAAGTTTTTAAAGAAACTTTAAGAGTTTGGTGGAAAGGATTTACAGATATGTCTTTATCTTTGTTATTACATTTGGTTTTTAATTAAGACTTCTTGTGTTTTTGCTATGATTTCTACTTTTAAACTAAGTTGTGATTGTTTTTTCTCCATGAATTCTGAGTTGTTTTCTTTTATCTTTTTCCTTAATATGATGAAGTAATAAAGTTATGGAAGTATGTTATGTGAATTATAGGAATTCAATGTTGGAAGAAGTTGTGATGATTCAAAACTTTGCATTTCATTTACTTCTTGATTTGGCCAATTAAGATGTTAAAATATGTTGTGAGAACATGTAAGAACCGGTATGGTATTTTCTCAGTCAACAATTGGAAAGAATCACATGAGATTATATGGGTGAGAATGTAATCCATATGGATGAGTGAAAATAAATAGGGAGATATACTTTAATGGGTGTAGATTTAGAGGACTTTAGAGTGACAAGCTAAAGCCCCAGATTTGAATTATTATTTTATGTTTTGATACGAGATGTTAGCCCCCAAGTGGAGGGAATTGAGGAAACACTAGAGTGACAGCTAGTATCTTTCCTGCCTAACCCGTCTTCAAGATTTATAAAATAATAGATTAACCAATGTTCTTTATAGCATCACTAGTAAGGGTAAAGAATATAACTGCTCCTATTTATCACAACATATTTTATATACTTCCACAACAAAAATTTCATGACTTGTTACTGATTTATAGAAAGGAAAAATATATTTTATTTGTATTTGCTTACATATTATAAAAATTTAGTTAAAGTAGACGTTTACTTTCATTTCAAATTATAAAAATTAACCAAAAGAATTGAATTTTCTTTCATAGAATATTATCTTTATTTTTGGTAAGATCTTTCTTAAAAAGTAAAAAGTTAATTTTATGTTTTCTTTATTTATTACTTTACTTGTGGGATATCTCAGGGCTTAATTAAAAAGTCATATATTTCTTGATAACGATACATATACTTACGTGTATTCTAATTTATAATATCATTAAAGAGAAGTATCAATTTATATATAAAATGTAAGCATAAATATTCTGGGATCAACATCCCTAAGGCTCCTCACTAGGGGCTGAGAATTGGCAATATAATAGAGCTTTTACAACATTCCACAAGCACTCCTTATTGAGAAACGTGCTACCTATTGAGTTATGGTGATTCACCATCTTCTAGTCTTGCTCTGCCTAAACTAGGGATCGAGGACCGACAACCAGAATAGATCAACTAATCAGTAAATTTTAGCCTGCTGAATCAGTTTTGCTAACCTAAAGATAATTGGGATCAACTGACCAACAACACTAAATCAACATATATGACCGAACTGACCTTATCGAGTTGAGGTTAAACATGCTTAGTCGATCGAGTTAGAGAGCAGTCGAGCAATAGACTAATATATGTAAAATACCTATAATATCATATATAATTCCTATTAAAGTATGGGAAGAAATGTAATATCACAATATTGTAACCACTCTCCTATAAATAGAGAGATCATTTTAGATATAGATTACTATTCATTACTATCCAATCATCTTTATTCATCTCTCACTCTTTTTGCGAAGCTTTATTCCTTGTGCGTGATTCAAGGACAAATCTTGATTCAACAATACAATTTTTCATAGTGTAATTTTGAAATTATTGTGACGTAAAATAGTCTTTTATTGTCAAATTTATTACAGAATTGCAGTTGTAAGAAAAATAGAAAAATTATCGCCTAGTTGTCGGCATATTTTTTTAGGTTGTGTGTTTTATTTTGAAAAGGGGGTCGCCAAACAGAAATTGTCGGCGAATTTTCAATTTAATTTAAATAAATAATTTGAAAAGTAGTATTTGATTTTGAAAATAATTTTAAATTTGAAAATTTTAAGATATGAAATCAAACTGATCTCACATCCTTATATAAACGAGCACCCCATCACAAACTGTGTATCTATCTCGAAGAATAGACACACTGTTTGGTGATGGGGATCGATTAAATAAACTAGAAGATTTGTGACATTCGTTTGGTCTGCGAACCAATTTTATAAGCCGACAAATTCCCCTGCTTAATATGAAAGCATTAAACAGGGTTTATATTACTCAGGTTCTTAAAATTCCTATAAGGCCAAGCCCCTATAGTTAATTACATCTTAAGTGACGGGAATCACCTAAGAAAACTCTCGATAATAATCAATAATTCTGCTCTCAAGAATCTCAAAGTTTAAGTTTTTAAGGGATTGAATTTTGGAATTTCAATAGGGAATGAATCAAATTTGGAACATTTTGTTTTGGGAATTCAAAGGAAGAAAAAAAATAGGAGAAATTACTGATTCGAAGCGAACTTCGGTAATTTCCCGATTATCCTATTGTTTGGCTTGGATTTAGGAAAGTCCTAATGTTTATTTAATGTTTTGATCTTGCCAATTTTTAATTAATTAGGACTTATATTTGTATGATGTGATCACACAAATAGCCTCGAAGATATGAGGGTTTATGTCATATTGGATGACTACCTCGGAATCCTAAGACCGGTTAGGGCTTAATTTGCAATGCAAATGCCTAACAGAAGATTGAGGATTTATGTTGCACTAGGCAAACTACCTCGAAGTCCTATAGTTTGGTTATTTAATTCTAAGAAAGTTTTGTCAAGTAGATCCGAGTTTTGCCGATGACGATGGTCGTCGTTGCCCACCATGCTCCGAGCTCCTTGTTGTTGCAGAGGTTTAGTTTTAGAAGTCATAAATCAGGAGATGAGAAAAGTGTTTTGGTTTAGAGAAATTCTTAATTTCCAAGTGTTTTTTATGTTTTATTTAAAACAAATCTTAAAGTTGATTATAACAACACCGGTTAAGATCCCACGGTTCCATCCTTCTGGCATCGTTATTTTTATCGGATTCACTTAGTCCAGATGAATTTGCTAAACTCAACTGAATGAGTTCCACACTTTCATTTAGACCATGGGAAATCCCTTTAGCAACATGCAGGTTACATCATCTGAGGTATTCCCGATCATCCAACAAGACGTTTTAATTTAGTTGTAATTGTAGTTTTGTGTTCTGTTTGTGATTAAATTTTGAGTTGTTTTATATTTTGAAATGTTGTGGCGGTGAATTTTATCTTGCAATGACTTTTAATTTAGTTTTGGTTTCAGCTTTTAGGGACTATCCTAAAAGTGTGGGTTTTCATGCAACAGTTGTTTATCATGCAAGAAAAGTAAGTGCGATGCGATTAAGTAAATTGCAATAAAGTAAATTGCAACAAAATAAAAGCGTACCTGGAGGGTCTTCCCATCATCCCAAGCTGCACTTAAACACAATTTAGAATATTTAAGCAAGTTCCTAGGTAAAGCTAAGGGAAGGGTTATGGTTTTCTACCAAATTCCTAATCCTATAGCTAGTCATTTCCTATGACGTCTAGGTTCTTGTGTTTTGGTTTGAGGTCGATTTTCTTCATCAAAGAACAATTAAGTTCAATTGTTCTTATAAACAACCCATCATATCGAGGAAGTGCTTAAGACGAGTCTTAAACATCTTTTCAATATTGCTAGAATTGTTTTAAGTCCAAATGAATTTAATTATACAAATGAATTAATCGTCCAGGAATTCAAGTTTTGTTGTTATCTTACTCAGTGAACTAGGACATTTGAATATCCTATGAGGGAAGTAACATTTCATTTAACGTTACGTTTAGGAGTTATGACAACAAAAGCTTTCGAGGCAAATTGATGTTCAAATGGTTTGTGATTTAATTTAATTTCAGTTAACGGGTTTAAATTTGGAATAGTGTTCAAGTTGTTTTATTTTTGAATTTCTTTATGTTTTAGGTGATGTTATTTTAATTCAATTTAATTTAACTTTAATTTAATTTAATTTGGTTTAGTTTTAATTTTATTTTAATTTAATTTGATTTTAATTTTAACTTGATTCTATTATTTAATATAATTTAATTCAATTTAATTTGATTTGATATGATTTAATTTAATTTAATTTGATTTAATTTAATTTGATTTAATTTAATTTAATTTTAATTTAATTTAATTTAATTTAATTTAATTTGATTTAATTTAATATGTTTTAATTTAATTTAATTTAATTTAATTTAATTTAAATTTTAATTTAATTTTATTTTTAATTTTAATTTAATATTTTATTATTATTATTTTTTTTATGTTTTAAAGATGATTTAATTGTAATTGTTAAAATATTAATTTAATTGAAATTTTAAAAGGGTTTAATTTAAATAATTTAACTTTAATTTAATTTAATGATTAAGTCTTTTAGCATTTTAAATCTTAAATTTGGATTATCATTTTAATTAGGAATTAAACATTATTGAGATGATTAATTTAGGGATTCTTAAATTAAAGAACAAATCTCTTCCTAATAATATCCCTATTTTAATAATTCCAATTTTATTATTCTTCCAAATTTAATCATTTATTTAATTAAGGTTTATTTCAATTATTTTTAAATTGTTTAAAAGGTTTCTATCCTTTAATTATTTAAATTTCAATCATCCAAATCAGATTAGGATCAAATATTTTACTCTTTAATTTTATTAAGCCTAAAGTTTTAATTAAAGGTTAACATTTTAATTACCATTTTGCCCTTCAAGCTTAATAATTTCATGACTCACTAAACTGAGCTTAAATGAACTTGAAATTTTTATGTGACTTCACTCATATGCCAATAAAGGCATGAGAGGAGAAAATGTGATTTTTCTGTATTTAATTTATTTATGTAATTATTTTTGGTGGAAAATAGGGATTTCTAAGGAAAATTTAATAATATGACCAAGGGAACGTTTCTATCCTTAATAAAATTATGGGACATTCCTAATGACTAGAGGAACACTTGGACCAATTTTGGTGATTTTTTGGATTATATTCTTTTTATTATAATTATTTTGAGTTTTGGAGTATTAATTAATTTAAAAATAAAATAAAGGTTGAAAAATAAATTTTATATTTTTCAAAAATCTCTCTAATATCAAGGAAATCAGAGAATCAATTTTTACAATTTTCTAATTTTTCGTTGATTTATTAGAATTATTTTAGTGGAAATGCTAAAAAATACATTTTTTTAATTTTAAAATTACCTTAGGGCTTTAAAATTTAATATCTCATTATAGAGACTTAAGAAAAATATGAGGTTTGTTCCTAAGTGATTAAAATTCAAAATATAACATTTTGGTGAATTTTATTATTTTTGTGATTTTTATTATTTTTTATTTAATAAAATTTAAAATAATGCAAAAAAATCAACTTTTTTAGAAAATTGAAATTTTATTTTTCTTAAATTTCCCTGATATCAGAGAGACTCCAAAACCAATTTGGTGAATTTTTGAAAAGTATTTTGAAAGTTATGAATTTTTAAAGTTTAAATTGGCTAAATGGCTTAATCAACCCATTTAGTAGGGCTAACCAATTCCAATTGACTTCAAATTTTTATCGTGGGTTCCTCTGATCCTAAAGGTCAGTGGAGAATTAATTTCAAGTCAATTTGATGTATGATTAGCTCTAATTAATTAAGGGCCTATTTTGGGTGTTTAAGCCAATTAGGGTTATTCCAAGTGGATTAATTCAAAACCTATTTTTCCTAGGTTCCTCTAGTCATAATAAACATCACCAAATTTTCCTAGAATTTATTTCACAATATGCTAATTATTGGAATTAAAATACTCAAAACAACAACATGAATTTGAAAAATCAATAACTTCTCATAGGGATGGCCTCTGACTTTGGAAAATTCAGGGAATGTTCCCAAATTCGGAGGCTTCAAAAGCCCTATGGTCTCATGCCATGGTGAATTTCCTATATGCATGGAGAATTAAAACAATGCAGAGAGTAAATAAATCATTAAAAATAAAATACTTGATGAAATTAAATGATTTCTTTTCCACATTATTCTCCTCCGTTCAGCGAGCAAGAGGGTATTTTTATTTTATTTTTCTGATTTTTCTACACAAAGTTATGCATTTTTCAAGTTTAGGGAATTAAATAAATAGAAAAATAACTTATTTTTCTACTTATCCACGCGGCACCAACTCAACCTAGGCATCTCCGAAGCGCCGCGTGTCGTCTTCTGATTCGGCACCGCCATCCAACTCAGAGCTCCGGGGGCCCGCTGTATCGTTTTGTCTCCTCATCCGGCGCGATCTTGGCCGTCCGTCCGCGCGTGTATTAAATGAATGGCATCCGTTCATCGTCCCCAAGCCTCCTAACTCGAGAACCATCCACACTAAATCCCTAATATCTCACTCAATACTTAACGGATTTTCGTATTCTTGTGCTCTATGGATTCGTCTTGAAGAGACGAATACATCTATACGGTGATCATGCATTGAAATTAAGGCATTTGAAATGGAGAATCTCCGAAGCTCGGGATAAAGAGTTAGCTCTTACCTTTGCTCAGAGAAGTGTGGCTTCAATCTGAGGGTTGTGTCACCTTCGATTGGGTCCAAGCAAGCTCCAGATGAAGTCCCTTGGCCTGGTGAATTGTCTAGGTATGATTTCGACCAAGACCGATCACAAAGCTTAGAGTCTGGAACAGATGGGTGGCCTGGAGAGGGGGCTTTGCTTGGTGGACTTCTTCCCTCGGTCCGAGTGAAGGTGTAGGACCAATCAATTTGGGGATTGGTCCACTCGTGAAGAAGTGTCCTGGTTTTTGTCTGAAATTTGAACTCAAAATCGAGCTCGCTGTAGAGAATTGGGCTGGAATCCGATGGGGATCAAGTGCTCTATGTGTAGAGAGTGGTCTGGAATGATTTTGGCAGAGTTTCCTTAAGGTTGGTTCAGCACCTCTTACATGGCCAAGAGAGGGAGTGTTTAAATAGAGCTGGCTGGAGGCTCTCCGAGGGGGAGTTAGGGCTTGGGATCAGCTGCTCTGGTGAGGAGAAGAGCAACCATGGTGGCCACTGGGCATGGGGCAGCTCAGCAAGGGAGAATTTCAATGTTGGCTAACATGTGAGCTCTCGGGTGTGGTGTTTTCCGGCGGCACAGTGGCTGGCCGGCTGTGCACCGGTCACCATCTTGTTCGAGTGGGTCGGGGTCAGGGTTTAGTGTAGGCAATTGGCAAATGCCATGTGTCAAAAGCTTGGATTAGAATGGTATGGGAGAAGGCTCATTTTGGCTTAAATTGGTCGACCCATCCCTTTGGGCTAGGTGCACCACCCGATGCTTGGTTTGGGCTGAAGGGAAAGTGATTTGGTTCGGCATAATCGGTAGGGTCAAGTCACCATCCAAGCACAATTAGGCATAAGCATGGTTAAGGGGAATCATGGGAGTGGTGTCGGCATTATTTTTTAGGTTATGTGTTTTATTTTGAAAAGGGGGTCGCCTAACAGAAATTGTCGGCGAATTTTAGATTTTAAATTTAATTTAAATATATATATATATATATAATTTAGAAAGTAGCATTTGATTTTGAAAATAATTTTAAGTTTGAAAATTTTAAGATATGAAATCAAACCGATCTCACATCCCAAATAGTTTATATAAACGAGCACCGCATCACAAGCTATGTATCTATCCCGAAGAATAGACACACTCGTTTGATGATGGGGCTCGATTAAATAAACTAGAAGATTTGTGACATCCGTTTGGTCCGCAAACCAATTTTATAAGCCGACAAATTCCCCGCTTAACATGAAAGCATTAAACGGGGTTTATATTACTCGGGTTCTTAAAATTCCCTATAAGGGCAAGCACCTATAGTTAATTACATCTTAAGTGACGGGAATCACCTAAGAAAACTCTCGATAATAATCAGTAGTTTTGCTCTCAAGAATTTCAAAGTTTAAGTTTTCAAAGGATTGAATTTTGGAATTTCAATAGGGAATGGATCAAATTTGGAACATTTTGTTTTGAGAATTCAAAGGAAGAAAGGTAGGAGAAATTACAGATCCGAAGCAAACTTCGGTAATTTCCCGACTATCCTATTGTTTGGCTTGAATTTAGAAAAGTCCTAATGTTATCTAACATTCCAGTCTCGCAAATTTTAATTAATTAGGACTTATATTTGCATAATGCAGTCATGCAAATAGCCTCGAAGATGTGAGGGTTTATGTCGTATCGGACGACTACCTCGGAGTCCTAAGACCGGTTAGGGCTTAATTTACATGACAAGATCATGCAAATGCCTAACAAAAGGTTGAGGATTTATGTTGCACTAGGCAAACTACTTCGAAGTCCTATGGCTTGGTTATTTAATTCTAAGAATGGTTTTGCTGATGTAGATTCAAGTTTTGCTGACGACGATGGCCGTGCTGCCCACCATGCTCCGAGCTCCTTGTTGTTGCAGAGGTTTAGTTTTAGAAGTTATAAATCAGGAGATGAGAAAAGTGTTTTGGTTTAGAGAAATTCTTAATTTCCAAGTGTTTTTTATATTTTAATTAAAACAAATTTTAAAGTTGATTATAACAACACCGGTTAAGATCCCACGGTTCCATCCTTCCGGCATCGTTATTTTTATCGGATTCACTTAGTCCGGATGAATTTGCTAAACTCAACTAAATGAGTTTCACACTTTCATTTAGACCGTGGGAAATCCCGTTAGCAACACGTAGGTTACATCATCCGAGGTATTCCCGATCATCCAACAAGACGTTTTAATTTAGGTGTAATTGCAGTTTTGTGTTCTGTTTGTGATTAAGTTTTGAGTTGTTTTATATTTTGAAATGTTGTGGCGATGAATTTTATCTTGTAATGACTTTTAAATTTAGTTTTGGTTTCAGTTTTAGGGGCTACCCTAGAGGTGTGGGTTTTCATGCAACAGTTGTTTATCATGCAAGAAAAGTAAATGCGATGTGATTAAATAAATTGCAATAAAGTAAATTGCAATAAAATAAAAGCGTACCTGGAGGGTCTTCCCGTCATCCCAAGCTGCACTTAAACATAATTTAGAATATTTTGAGCAAGTTCCTAGGTAAAGCTAAGGGAAGGGTTATGGTTTTCTACCAAATTCCTAATCCTATAGCTAGCATTTCCTATGACGTCTAGGTTCTTGTGTTTTGGTTTGAGGACGATTTTCTTTATCAAAGAACAATTAAGTTCAATTGTTCTTATAAATATCCTATCATATTGAGGAAGTGCTTAAGGCGAGTCTTAAACATCTTTTCAATACTGCTAGGATTGTTTTAAGTCCAAATGGATTTAATCATACAAATGAATTAATCGTCCGAGAATTCAAGTTTTGTTGTTATCTTGCTCAGTGAACTAGGACATTTGAATATCCTATAAGTGAAGTAACATTTCATTTAACATTCTGTTTAGGAGTTATGACAATGAAAGTTTTCGAGGGCAAATTGACGTTGAAGTGATTTATGATTTCATTTAATTTCAATCAACGGGTTTAAATTTGGAATAGTGTTCAGGTTGTTTTATTTTGAATTTCTTTATGTCTTAGGTGATGTTTTTTTTAATTTAATTTAACTTTAATTTAATTTAATTTAATTTGGTTTAGTTTTGATTTTAATTTAATTTAACTTGATCTTATTATTTAATTTAATTTAATTCAATTCAGTTTGATTTGATATGCTTTAATTTAATTTAATTTAACTTGATTTAATTTAATTTGATTTAATTAATTTAATTTAATTTAATTTAATTTAATTTAATTTAATTTAATTTAATTTGATTTTAATTTAATTTAATTTAATTTAATTTAATTTAATTTGATTTAATTTATTTAATTTAATTTAATTTAATTTAATTTAATTTAATTTAATTTAATTTGTTTAATTTAATTTAATTTAATTTAATTTTTAATTTTAATTTAATTGAAATTTTAAAAGAGTTTAATAATTTAACTTTTAATTTAATTTAATGATTAAGTCTTTTAACATTCTAAATCTTAAATTTGAATTATCATTTAATTATGAATTAAATATTATTGAGATGATTAATTTAGGGATTCATAAATTAAAGAAAAAATCTCTTCTTAATAATATCTCTATTTAATAATTCCAACTTTATTATTCTTCTAAATTTAATCAATATTTTAATTAAAGTTTATTTTAATTATTTTTAAATTGTTTAATAAGTTTCTATCCCTTAATTATTTAAATTTCAATCATCCAAATCAAATTAAGATCAAATATTTTACTCTTTAATTTTATTAAACCTAAAGTTTTAATTAAGGGTTAAAATTTTAATTACCACTTTGCCCTTCAAGCTTAATAATTTTATAACTCACTAAATTGAGCTTAAATGAACTTGAAATTTTTATGTGACTTCACTAATATGCCAATAAAGACATGAGAGGAGAAAATGTGATTTTTCTGTATTTAATTTATTTATGTAATTATTTTTAGTGAAAAATAGGGATTTCAAAGGAAAATTTAATAATATGACCAAGGGAAAGTTTCTGTCCTTAAGAAAATTATGGGACATTTCTAATGACCAGAGGACCACTTGGACTAATTTTGGTGATTTTTTGAATTATATTATTTTTATTATAATTATTTTAAATTTTGGAGTATTAATTAATTTAAAAATAAAATAAAGGTTGAAAAATGAATTTTATATTTTTCAAAAATCTCTCTGATATCAAGGAAATCAGAGAATCAAGTTTTACAATTTTCTGATTTTTCTTTGATTTATTAGAATTATTTTAGTGGAAATGCTAAAAAAATACATTTTTCTTAATTTTAAAATTACCTTAGGGCTTTAAAATTTAATATCTCACCAAATAGACCTAAGAAAAAAATATGGGGTTTGTTCCTAAGTGATTAAAATTCAAAATATGTCACTTTAATGAATTTTATTATTTTTGTGATTTTTATTATTTTTTTATTTATTAAAATATTAAAATAATACAAAAATCAACTTTTTTAGAAAATTGAAATTTTAATTTTCTTAAATTCCCCTGATATCGAGAGGCTCCAAAACCAATTTGGTGAATTTTTTAAAAGCATTTTGAAAGTTATGAATTTTTTAAGTTTAATTTTGGCTAAATGGCTTAATCAACCCATTTAGTAGGGCTAACCAAGTCCAATTAACTCAAATTTTTATGGTGGGTTCCTCTGATCCTAAAGGTCAATGGAGAATTGATTTCAAGTCAATTTGATGTATGATTAGCTCTAATTAATTAGAGACCTATTTTGGGTGTTTAAGCCAATTAGGATTATTTTAAATGAATTAATTCAAAACCTATTTTTCCTAGGGTCCTCTGGTCATAAGAGACATCACAAAATTTTTCTAGAATTTATTTCATAACATGCTAGTTATTGGATTTAAAATACTCAAAACAGCAACATGAATTTGAAAAATCAATAACTTCCCATAGGGATGGCCTCTGACTTTAGAAAATTCAGGGAATGTTCCCAAATTCAGAGGCTTCAAAAGCCCTATGGTCTCATGCCATGGTGAATTTCATATATGCATGGAGAATTAAAATAATGTAGAGGGTAAATAAATCACTAAAAATAAAATACTTGATGAAATTAAATGATTTCTTTTCCACATTATTCTCCTCTGTTCACTGAGCAAGAGGGTATTTTTATTTTATTTTTTTGATTTTTCTACACAAAGTTATGGATTTTTGAAGTTTAGGGAATTAAATAAATCAGAAAAATCCTATTTTTCTATTTATCCACGCGGCGCCGCGTCATCCTCGGCAGCTCCGAAACGCCGCGTGTCGCGCTGCCATTCGACGCCGTCATCCGACTCAACGCTCTGGGGGCCCGCTGTATCATTCCGTTTCCTCATCCGGCGCGATCCTGGCCGTCCATCCGCGCGTGTATGGAATGAACGGCATCCGTTCATCGTCCCCAAGTGTTCTAACCCGAGAGCCGTCCACACTAAAACCCTAAGAACTCACTCATTTCTCAACGGATTTTTGTGTTCTTGTGCTCTATGGATTCGTCTTGAAGAGACGAATACATCTATATGGTGATCATGCATTGAAATTAAAGCATTTGAAATGGAGAATCTCCGGAAGCTCGGGATGAAGAATTAGCTCATACCTTTGCTCGGAGAAGTGTGGCTTCAATCCGAGGGTTGTGTCACCTTCGATTGCGTCCCGATAAGCTCCAAATGAAGTCTCACGGTCCGGTGAATCGCCTAGCTATGAAAGTGACCACAGCTCGATCACAAAGCTTGGAGGCCGGAACAAGCCGGGTGGCTCCGGAGATGGGGCTTTCGATGGGAAACTTCTCCTCTTGGTCTAGTGAAGGTGTAGGGCCGGTCGATTTGAAGATTGGCTCACCGTGACAAAGTGTCCCGGTTTTTGGTGAAATTTCGACTGCGAAATCGGGTTCGTTGGTGGGGATTAGGGCAAATTGACACCTGGGGATCAACTCGCTCTAAGTATGGAGTAGGCTTTGGAACAATTTTGGCGAGTTTCGGCAAGGTTTGTGCAACTCTCTTCCATGGCCGTGAGGGGGTCGGGTTTAAATAGGGGTGGCTGGAGAGCCTCACAGGGATGGCCAAGGGTTGGGATCGGCTGCTCTGGGCATGGGAAGAACAGCCATGGTGGCCATTGGGCATGGGGCAGCTCAGCAAGGGAGAATTCCAATGTTGGGCTCACATGTGAGCTCTCGGGCATGGCGTTTTCCGGCGGCCTGGTGGCTGGCCGGCCAGTCTCAGGTCACCATCTTGGCCAGTGGGGTCAGGGCTGGAGGTTTGTGCAGTCAATTGGCCATGGACATGTGTAAAGGGTTTGAATCAAAGTGGAATGGGAAAGGGCTAGTTTTGGGTCTAAATGGGTCAACCCTTGGTTTTGGGTTAGGTCCACCCTCCAAGGCCAATTTGGGCTGAAGGAACGTCACTTGGATCAGCTTGATTAGTGGGGTCAAGTCACAATCCAAGTACAATTAAGCTTAAGCAAGAGTTAGGGGAGACATGGGAGTGGTTAATCACTCTTAAGAGAATCATTAAAGGGTCCCCTCTTCTTGCCATTTTGGGTATGGTGAAGTGTCCAAGGCTTTCATGGCTCACATGTGGCTCATGCATGGCTTCATGGCTCACCTTTGGCTTGGAAAAAAGCTAAGTCAACTTTCATGAAAGAGGTTTTTAGGAATTTTGGTAATTTAGGAGTGATTTGATGGGATTTGGCACATGGCTTGATTTGGAATCATTTGATGATTGATTTGAACTTAGGGATGATTTTAATTAAGGGTATGATGAGAAGAATTTGTCATATGGGCTTTAGCATGAAGTTTGGGCTTTTAGGAAGGTTTAAGAAAGTGGGCTTTTGGTTTGAAAATAAATTTATGGATGGGAATTTTGTGAAGGATTGGGCCAAACAAATGTTGGGTTTAACTCATGGATGTGTTATGAGTGATTTGAAGAAATTTGGGAGTGATTTGGGTTTGAATTGGGTTGAATTTGGGCTTCTTTGGTGAATGGGCCAATATAGGTCAAATTGGGCTAACTTGGGCCAATGTTGGGCTAGGGTTGAAATTGATGTAAAATATATGTTGGGAAATGTTTATGGGAGTGTTTCAAAGAGGTTTTTGGCTTTGGTTGGGTTTTGATTTTTGGGGTTTGGGCTTATTTGGGTTAGGTTTGGGTTTAGGTTAAAATTGGGCTTTTTGGCTTTGGGTTGAATTTGAATGGGGTTTGGGTCTAAATTTTGGGTAAATCATGTTAGTGTTTTGTTTGTGGGGATGTTAAGGAAGGTTTAGAAAAGATTTGGGGTTAATTGGAGTTGAATTGGGTGAGTTTGGGTTAGGTTTGGGTCATGGGTCCAAATTGGGCTTTAAGGCCAAAAGTGAAATTGAATCCAAATGTCAATCACATTGGACTTGGATTTGGTCTATATTGGTGTTGGTAGTGTTTAATTGAAGTTTAGAATTGAATTGGACCAGAATTTGGGTCAATTGGGTAGGTTTGGTTTGACATTGGGTTCACTTAGGGTTAAAGTGGGTCAAATTGGGGGTTTTGACAAAAGTAGGGTAAATTGACAAAATTGGCCCCTGGTGTAGTTGAGAAAAATGAAATTGGGAATATTTGGGATTTTCTAGAATTTTCTAGAAATTTTCTGAATTTTTGGATTTTTGGGTCAAGAGGGGTATTTTGGGTATTTGGAGGGTATTGGGAGGTATTTTTAGAATTTTTGTATTTTTGGGTATGGATGATCAATTTGAGTAATGTGGGAATGTTTGGGATTGATTTTGGGGAATTTTGGGTGATTTGGAAATTTTGGAGGATTTCAAGGTTTTTGGGTAGGTTAGGCGTGTGTAGGGTCCCGGGGTCAAAAATCGAAAATTTGGGAAATTGAAGATTGGGTAAATGTGAATGGAATGAAATCATTTTGGTTGAGCCATGAAGCCATATCAAGCCCACATGAGCCATGAAAGGACTCGGTTGAGGCATTCACTATGTTGTTCCTAACCCTCTTAGCAAGGGCTTAGGGGTTAAGGACCATCCATGTGAATCACCTTCATGAGTCAGGAGGTCAAGTTGGGTATAGGTGTGTTTTAGGAGGTGTGTGAAAGTGTAGTGTATAAGTGTAGTGTGTGTGTAAGTCAGCCCTTCACTGCACTGTGCCACCTGTGGCGCTCTTAAGGCCAAAGAGTCCCATAGGAACTCATCCTTTAAACTTCCACATTTGATTTCAACCCTCTAGGTGATTAGGGGTCTACAATCAAATTTATGGAGTTTGCAGGGAGTTAAGAAGTGGTTTGAATTTCTAAGTGGTGGGTCCCAATTCTAATCCTCTAAGATAGTCAAAGGAAAGGCCTAAGGCTAGATCCTAAGTACTAAAAAGAAGAAGAGAAGACCTCATCAAAAATGAGGTCAACAAGTGGTTAATCACCTTATGGGAATGTGGAAAGGACCTCCTCCTTTTGCCCAATGTGGTAAGGTCACATGTGAGCAACTCACATGGCTTGCATGTGGCTTAAGAGTGGCTTCATGGCTTGTCTTTGGCTTGGGGAAAAGCTTGGTCAATTTCATGAAAATGGATTTTTAGAAATTTTGGCAATTTAGGGGTGATTTGATGGGATTTGGCATATGGCTTGATTTGGATTTATTTTATCATGGGTTTAGAACTTAGGAGATGGTTTCATCCAATGGATGATGATATAGGGTTGTCATGTGGGCTTTGGGCCTTTGAAATTTAGTGAAGATGGGCTTTTAAAATGGTTTAGAGAAGTGGGCTTTTGGATTTCAAAACAAATTTTAGGATGAGAATTTTGCAAAGTATTTGATCCAATAAGTGTTGAATTTAATTTAGGAATGTTTCATGAATGATTTGGAATAAATTTGAAGTGTTTTGGGCTTGAATTGGGTTGGATTTGACCTCTTTGGTAAATGGGCCAATGTAGGTCAAATTGGGCTAACTTGGGCCAATGTTGGGCTAGGGTTGAAATTGATGTAAAATAAATGTTGGGAAATGTTTATGGGAGTGTTTCAAAGAGGTTTTGGCTTTGTTTGGGTTTTGATTTTGGGGTTTGGGCTTATTTGGATTAGGTTTGGGTTTAGGTCAAAATTGGGCCTTTTAGATTTGGGTTGAATTTGAGTGGGGTTTGGGTCTAAATTTTGGGCAAATCATGTTAGTGTTTTGTTTGTGGGGATGTTAGGGAGAGTTTAGAAAAGATTTGGGGTCAATTGGAGTTAAATTGGTTTGGTTTGGGTTAGGTTTGGGTCATGGGTCCAAATTGGGCTTTAAGGCCAAAAGTGAAATTGGATTCAAATGGCAATCAAATTGGACTTGGATATGGTCTAGATTGGTGTTGGGAATGATAAATTGAAGTTTAGAATTGAATTGGACCAGAATTTGGGTCAATTGGGTAGGTTTGGCTTGACATTGGGTTCACTTAGGGTTAAAATGGGTCAAATTGGGGGTTTTGACAAAAGTGGGGTAAATTGACAAAATTGACCCATGGTGTAGTTGAACAAAATGAAATTGGGAATATTTGGAATGTTTTGGAATTTTCTGGGAATTTTCTGAATTTTTGGATTTTTGGGTCAAGAGGGGTATTTTGGGTATTTGGAGGGTATTGGGAGGTATTTTTGGTATTTTTGGCTATGGATGATCAACTTGATTGGTGAGGAAATGTTCAAGGTTAATTTTGGGGAATTTTGGGTAATTTGAAAATTTTGAAAAATTTGGGTAATTTCAAGGGCTTTGGGTAGGCTAGGCGGGTGTAAGGTCCCCGGGGTCAAAAATTGAAATTTTGGAAGAATGAAGATTGATCAAATATGAGTGAAATGGAATCACTTTGGTTGAGCCATGAAGCCATATCAAGCCCACATGAGCCATGGAGGGACTCATTTGAGGCATCCACTATGTTGTTCCTAACCCTCTTAGCCAAGGGCTTAGGGGTTAAGGACCATCCATGTGAATCACCTTCATGAGTCAGGAGGTCAAGTTAGGTATGGGTGTGTTTTTAGGATGTGTGTGAAATTGTAGTGTATAAGTGTAGTGTGTGTGTAAGTCAGCCCTTCACTGCACCAGTGCCACCTGTAGAGCGGTCCCAAGGCCAAAGAGTCCTATAGGAACTCATCCTTAAACTTCCACATTCGATTTCAACCCTCTAGGTGATTAGGGGTCTACAGTCAAGTTTGTGGAATTTGTAGGGAGTTAAGAAGTGGTTTGAATTTCTAGGTGGTGGGTCCCAATTCTAATCCTCTAGGATAGTCAAAGGAAAAGCCTAAGGCTAGATCCTAAGTACTAAAGGGAAGAAGAGAAGACCTCATCAAAAATGAGGTCAACACCAGTTTCTAAGGAAAAAAATTATAATGACTTCTGACAACTTTTAAAAAATTTCTCATAGCAGCTAAACTATTTAAGGGATTTTAATAGATAACAAACAATGCTTGTGTGCTTGGATATCTAACTTCTAAAATTTGATATGTACTTTTATTAGAATTACGTTAAAATTATCTCTTATCATAATTTTTATGATATTTTTTTTATGTATATGCTTTAATGTAATTATTAGACAGTAATGTTGTATAAATAAATATCAATGTTGAATTTAAATTTGTCCAGAAAACACACCCAAGGAGCATTTATTCCAAGGGAAAAGGAGGGAGGGAGAGAGAGAGAGAGAGAGAGAGAGAGAGAGAGAGAGAGAGAGTGCACAGTGACTTGCCACTATGGGGAAAAATTGAGTATCCCGTATCCTGAGGCTCTTGTGACCCTTTGTATATAATCAAATATATAGATACATGTGAGAAGAGAATGAGGCAAAAGCCCTCTTACATGAAAAAAACCTCCATAATTATAGTAGAGGGAATGTAATAACGGAAAATTACATTTCTAACCCCGCTTTAATAAGGGTTCTACAGGTGATTCTAGGGATTACACCCTTGTGAGTGTAGGGTCTCACTGTCCTTCGACTCGATTTTCAGGGTTGCGAGGTGAGAAGATTAATTGTGGTGGTCGGCTTGTTGTATAGGGAATATCAACTAACTGACCTTTCAGGTAGGTTGACTAGTTGGATTCTAGACATAGTCGGTAAAACTGATCCGGTTGATTGATATTAGTAGGTTGGATGCATTTTTTTGATCTTCAATCCTCAATTCTTATTAGGGGAATTCTTGCGGGATGAGTACAAACTAGGCTATCAGACAGAGGGTGTCAATTGGGCGTGTATCGTTGAGTCAGTTTAGATGATCTCTGGCTAGTGTGAGCTGATCAGCCCTCTGGACCACCGGGTCATTTTTGGTAGGTCAACCTTTTTCACTTCATTCATTTGTAGACCATAAGATTGCCTCAAGATTCATGCTAACATATTTTTTTGTATATATTTAGGTCTTTGATTATGTTGTTTCTTAGAAGTTACAGTGTGATAGGAACAATATAATTTATTGCAAAAAAGTGATCAATATGTATGATTATTAAATGATTCAATAATTGAACTCCCTATGATTTTTGTGCCTACGATTCCTATAAAAAGAGAGTAAGGGGTGTACTTTCCTCATCTTCCTCTGATTTTCTTCACTCAAACTGTCTAAATTACGATTGCTAATAATGTTAATGTGTCGTCTTTCAGAATCGACAAATATCCAAAGCTGCCTACCGAAGGGCTTTCAAGGACATGAGACAGAAAACTGAAACCATTTAGAAGGCGATCGGAGGTGGAAGATGTTGATGAAGAAGATAAAGAGACCCTATATGGAGGATTTGGTGGGGTTGTTAGACTCGCTCCTCAGTTGCCTCCATGAGCAGGTGCGGGTGGAGGAAGGCCGTTGGAGAGAAGGGGCCCATGAGAACAAAAGCCACTTGAGAGAGATGTCTTGAGCAGAGGAAGGTGGCAGCTAGAAGGAAGGGCTAGTCAGTCTGTTAGCTCTTGCTCAGACTCCAGCGCCACCATGTAAGGGAGTATATCAAGAATCTATGGTGCTTTGGTGCCACATGGGGCGTCAGGAGTAGCTGTTGAGGGAACCATGCTGTGCCGCCCGACGAGCAGGGTGCCACCAACCTCTCTTTGTCAGCTCAAGAACAGAAAATTAGTGAGGAAGAGTTCTCTTTTACAACTTTGGAGTAAGATTAGATCATGGGGGTGAAGGATTTATAATCCTTGGATGAATTTTTTTTCCTCAAACATTCTTTGTATTATCTTTTTAATGTAGCTGACACGATCACTAGAGTGGTGACCATTAACTCCCATTTGACAGAGGTGAGATCTGATTTAGTCGCCAAGTTTGTGGTGGACTGAGGGTCAGCCAAGGGTGCTCCGTACTAAGCAAAGACTTGGAGTAGCTGCAAGGGTCCCCGAGAGGAGGCACAAGTGGAGGTGGTCGGTGAACCATAATCTCCTAGCTCAATGGAATACTAGCTGTGCAAAATAGAAGATTCATTTTTTTAGATGATTGGTATTCCTTAGGCCTCATAGATGAACCTACATTTTGAGCGAGTAAATAAGCTAGAGAGGTTGTAGTAAAAAGTGGTTGTGAGTCGTGCTCAGTTCTACGAGGAAGTAGCAGCTTTATCGACGAAGCTGCTGGCTGTCCGTGAGGCAACTTTGGTCACCCATAGCTAAAATTGATCAATTAGACATCACAGATTTAGATTAAACGGTGAACTTTTATATAAGCGGCTGTTTCAATAAGGTTATGTCTCGGCTGAAGCAGCCGTTAATAGTCTTGTAACTTATTTTGTAGGGTAACCATGGAGCAGTTAATGTAAATATTTTTAATATGAAGTAAAATATAAATTCTATATCACAATTTATTTGTTTGATATGACTCCCTTTCTATAATTTTGAGTGGCAAATGACAAAACTGCCCCTATGACGGTTTGACTTCGTTCCATTCTCTATAAATAAGGCTAATGGCATGGGAAACCTCCTGCAAATATTTTCTTTTCTTGAATTCTCTCTGTCAGTTCTTTCTCTTAGTTTCTTCTTTCTTTAACTCAATTTTCATGATTCCCAAGTATTCTCAAGAGCTCTTTAGCTCCATCCCAACCAAGGAAGCATCCACTCTGTCGGCATGCCATGTGGAGTTGCTCCAAGAGCATGTGTGTATGACAAGTCAGTCGTATTGTGGGTGGTCAAGAATTCTGAGCAAGCGACCAACAATTATAGAAATGATCTGGTCTTCTATCGGGACAAATTCAAGTGTGCATTGAGGTTTCCTTTCTTCCGGAGGCTTTAGGCAATCCACAGCCTCTACGGTGTCATCCCCGTTCACGTTATGCCCAATTCTATCATTGTCATAATGATGTTTGTTGGATTCCTCCAGCGATTGACTATCACGTGGTTAACTGACCTCTTCTCCTACATCTTCAACTTCAAGCTCAGTTAGGATAGCTACACAGTGTTCTTAGTGGGCTGCAGATTCTAGCTTATGGGACTTGAGAACAAGGTGAAGGACTAAAAGTTGAGGTTTCTGGTCGGTTCATACTGAGGAGGTTGAGGGATAAATTTTGAGCCTGTTACAAGTGCCTCTAAGAAGATCAAGACACTACCTGGATTCTTTAAGGTGTGTGGGGACATGATCAAAGGGTAAGAGTTTTTATTGCCACAGTACTTGGAGTTTGACATTTTGAACAAGGTTTCATGAATGTAAAAGTTTGGTGACATGGCTAATGAATTGTGTGAGGCCTCCAATGCTTAGGAGGCAAAGTGAAAGGAGGAGCTTGCTGCCAAGGTGGCCAGAAAGAAGCTGATAGTTCAGATTGTTCACCAACATGTGGAAGCTGCTCCTCGACCGCAAAATTCGTTAGTTTGTGTTAGAGCCGACACACAACGTACGGAGCCCACTTATTTTTCATTTTGAAAAATGCTTAATCATATTTCATTTCCATTGGAGGCTTTTTGCTAACCAAGGGAAGGTTCTCTTATAATCTTATTAGGTTTTGGGACTTTCAGAGTTCCCTGGGAAGGCTCCCCCAAGACACTGAGTTTCTTCTGGTTGAGTCAAGAGGAAGAAGAGGCGCCTCTAGCCATAGTCGGGGAAGTAGCCAAGCTTCTTGACATTCCCTTCCTCGATGCCAGATAAAGAGGAAAGGCGATCCAGTCTTCACCCATTCCTCTGTCAAATTCTGGGATCGAGCTGATGATTAGATAGAGTTTGATCACCAGGAAGAAGAAACTCCTCGCTTAGAGGGAAAAGCTCCCACTGATGACGTCTCCCCTCTTCCTCTTTCTTGGCCGAAATGCAAGGGCTCTCCTCTGAGGTGGATTCCATCCGTGGAGGAGGACCCTAATTTTTTACTAAGCTTTGTCGGGCGCTTTGTCATGGTGGACGCTAAGATGGACTGGTATATGGAGATGCCCAAGGAGACGAACTACCCGTGCCTTCTTGTGGAAGTGGTCCTATCCAACTTCTTCAAGGAGCAATTGAGGAGTTTGGGTGGCGCAAACCTTGGTCCATTCAGTGATCAGTAGCATTTGATGGTGTGGACAGATGCCCACTTTCAGTTTAAGGCTTTCCACAGGATGGAGGAGAAAAAGGCGGCCGCTGAGCGGAGGATGAGTGATGCGGTCGCCCGGATGCAAGAGGTGGAGCAGAGTGTCATCTAGATTGACAATAGGTTGAAGTTTTCGACTGAGAGCTGAGTGAAGGAGGTGAGGTAACACGAGGAAATTGTGCCAGCCTTGGAGAAAGCAAGTGAGAGATTGAAGGCAGCGATGGCCAAAATGATGACCGATGATGAGCAAATTGAGGGCATCTACTTGGTTGCCCACAATTTTGTCAAAGAAGGCTTGGTCAACCCCAAAAGGGTCGATTCGAAGCAGTTGTCCGCCATGTTCTCAAACACATAGGGTGATATTGAAGAATCTGCTTACGCTAAATTTCTAAGTAATAATTATATAGATTTATAGAAATTATGTGACATGAAAATCCCCAGATAAATAATATATTTCAATCAACTCGTGCTGCAACCCTCACTTTCTTCTAGACGAAACATGTTAAGACAAATCTAGCGTTTCAACAATCATCTTTTCTAAAGAAGCTGATGCTATCCCTCATTTAAAATAAAGTAGATAAAAAAAAAAAATGTCATTTTCTAAGCATCGTATTCGTCAGTGGAAAAGGAACACATTTAAGAATCTAATCCTACACACATAATATGTCCATTTCTTTAAATATATTATAAGTGGATAGACACAAATTTAATATAGTCTGTACAGTAATAACATTTATTAGCGTTCCCAAGGAAATTATTTTCTTTATGAGTTTTTACGTATCAATCATCTGCCATTTTAAATATAACGAATTGATCACTTAAATTTAAGAGTTTACATTTCAACCACTTAAAAATCATTCAAAACTCTAAATCTAACGGATTAACCACTGTTATTTTAATAATAAATAAATAAATAAAATTTTGGGTGGTTGGAACATAAATCGAAAGTTTGGGTGGTCAAAACGTTATATTTAATATTTTGGGTAATTTTTATGTAAAAATCCCTTTTAAGATTTGGGCAATAATGATAACCAGTTAAGCATCAATTAGTTTAATATCAGGAAGTGCATTTAATGAATGATTTAGTGATCTAGTCTGACCTGACCGTTTTGCTCCGCTGTAGTGTGAATATGAGTAAGGGTAAAGATTTGGAAAAAATATTATATCAGGATTCTGCATGTAGAGCTACGCGTGGAGTCTAACGAAATCACGTCACGTGATGCGTGACAGAAAAAAAAAAATCGTACATAACACAGGGAATATTCCCTGCGTTATCAGATGTTATTGTGTATTATTCAAGTGTTATTGTGTGTTATTTACGTGTTATTTTGTTCCGAGAATATTCTCGGTCTTATAATAACACAATAACACCTGAATAACGCGGAATAACACAGGGGGGATATTCCCTGTGTTACCGGGCAAAATTTTTTTTTTCTGCCACGCGCCACATAACGTGATTTCATTGGAATCCGCTCGTAACTCTACGTACGGAGTCCTGATGTAATATTTTCTCAAAGATTTGTCGCTTGATTTGTAGCCTTTGCCGATGATGTTGCCGTGAAAGAATGGTTTCTTGGCAAGCTATTTTAATATTTTGACATCTTGCATCACATAATATAACTCTATAGTTGCTTTCATGGTGAGCTTTTCCTATGTTTGCATTAAATAAAAGTGTTATAATTGCAAATATCAAAATTTTGGTATTTAATAAGTAAATACATAGGAATTGTATGTTTGAATATGTATGTAAATTTTCTTAAAATGAAAAATTACAATGTTTAATTAAGTTGAAATGACTCTATTGCATTATAATGAGTTTATATCATAAAGACTTTCTCATAATTGGAGGAGATATTACTATAATATTGTCTTTTATAAAATGTAAAAGATATTCTATAATAGATGTCAAAGGAGCTTTAAATTATTGTATTTAACATTTATCATTAAAAGAGGGATATGTTTGGCCATTCTTCTTATGGAATATGGAATTGATGATTAGTGGGTTTTGACCTTTGTAGGAATAGTGGGTGCCAGAAATAGTTGTAATGATAGGAATTGACAATGATGTAGATGATGAGCATGGCCTTATTATTGTGTTGTACATTGGCCATATTATAGTGGTATAAAAGTGAAGGGGTTGGTCTTGGGCTAAAAACCTTTTTGTTGATGTAATCTATTAGATGTGAATGACATTTATCTCATTAGAGATAATAAATATCCACCTTATCGAAATAGTTTGTGTAAGTCTTGATAGCATTGGTGGACACTGAATTTATTCGTAGCAATAGGCGTTAGCAGTAGGGTTAAGGACAATTCCCAAGTTCCGCATCCATATTGTTGTTGTTCATGGGCATTAATGTTGATTTCAATAATAATGGCTAGAAATTAATGTTGGTAACGAGCATCATTCAATGCTGAAAACAACCAACTGTCTTTTTGGTAATAATCAGAATCAACCTTATTAGCAAATGATCAAGTTAGTGTTAGTATTGATGATGAAGTTTGCATTAATGATAATGACATGTATGAAACTTATTGTTGGTAGTGGGAGTTTGAGTTAATATCCTGGGTTAATCATTATGGACATAGGTTTGTGTTGGATATATTACCACAGCATGAATTGACCTTCTTGGTGGTAATGGGCATTAGTATTGGTGGCAATGCTAAAATTGTTGATAACATAGATGTAAATAATGGTGGTGATGCAATTTTGGGCATTGACCTAGACGGTGATGATGAATGTCAATATTTGACAGATTACATGCGTTGAGGTTGGTGCTGATGGCTTCATTGAGGTTGGTGTTGTTGATCATTATTAGTGATAACATGCATTAACCTTGTTATTGATGGCTAACATTTGTGTTAATAGCATTGTGGATGTTAGTATTAATGGCTATATATGAGCTATTGTTGTGAAATGAGGAGTGATAGCCCTAGTGGTGACGATGAGCAACAGCCTAACAATCTTTAGATCTATAATTCTATTTCAAGTTCTATTATTTTTTATAACATTTTCTTTCAAATTTCAAATATATTACACACACATCAGCACTCTAGTGTGATTTAATACTTGAATATCAAAGTTTAAAACTATAAATATTAATCTCTTTAGTTTTTTTCTCCAACCAATTAAGTATCTCGAATGCATAAGATATTGATCTCCCATGAACCATAATGCCTACTAAATCCATTTTTTTTTGTGAGAGTGTCTATATTATAAGTTCCAATCCTAGTTTCATGGATTAACTAGTTTGTCTGCATTCGTCCATAACATATAATGTGTCACTTCTGAATGACGCCTTAGTATTGATATAATGATTTAAATGATTCATGTCATATTTTTTTAATAAATTTTTTCTGTTAACTACCGACTACTTAAAAAACTCCTTATAAAATTTAAGGCCCAATAATGGCATATTCCTAGCCTATATTTTAATCTTATTAAACTTTTATTCAAATTAAACTTAAACCATATTCAATCAAGCACAGACCCAACATTATTGACTGAACATTGTCGAACAAATATAAATTGAGATAAAATATAAATATTATTTTGTCGTAGAAATTCATTGATATTTTAATTAGATGTAAGTTTTTAACTCTATTTCTCAAAACAAAATAGAAATCTCAACTATTAGGAAAATTATTCCATACGGACAACGTACGCAGCGCTGCGACATCGGAATACGCTAATAACCACCAAATAATCAGCGGATAACCTCTGAAATCGTATATTTCAGGATTATTAGGAGATTATTAGGAGGTTATTACGGTATTATTCCGAATAACCAGCGAATAACCTCCTAATAACGCCCAAATAAGCTCCGCAGTTTCACTTATATTTTTTTATCTATTATTCGGGGTATTGTGAGGTTATTGGGTGATTATGCTCAAATAACGCTGCAATAACTTCCTAATAGCCTGTCAATAACCCCCACAGTTCCATTTTAATATTATTTACGGAGTTATTATGAATTATTTGATAATTATTCAATAGTTATTAACGAACA